>JAFFST010050271.1:284386-303704 GCA_022414735.1 Noturus placidus | reverse complement strand
TATTGATATATTTTGTTGTACTCTGAAAAGTGTATAAGGATCAATAAAAATTATAAATAAAAAAAAAAATAAAACACAACATCCATCTTCAAATCCACATTCATCTAGTTATCTTCCCTTCTGCAGTCCTATTTAGATAAACAGTACAACACCCTGAGAGATGCAGACTGAATATTAATTTGATTTATTTGATCAATTTGTGCTGATTGTATTTACTAGCATTCAGTGTATAGAATTTGTTTTGTTTACCCAGTGGAGGTTTGTGGGTTGTGAGGTTTCTATGTATGACAGGTAGCACAGCGTTAGCTGCTGTACTGTACCCCACTGTTCCATATCTCACTGCACTATAGCAGAAGACAATAAAATAAAACTGCAAGCAACACATCAATGTTATGTTCATTAACAGTATGAAAGTACTTCATACATTTCTTCATGCACATATGCAGTCACATGATTGAGCATCATTGGAATTTTTAGCTTCTATCTGGGTGTTTTGTTTGTCAAAATGAGTTGATGTTTTAAATATGTTTTATACATGCCACTGGGGGCTGGTATAAATTGGCTAGCATGGCTAAGCCCCTCTTTGTCTTTTGAATATAAAAAGACAGAAATGTCTTGTAATGGCCTATCACCAGGAGGTTGTGAATTAGACAGCCATCTGTGACCGGGTGCTAATGAAGAAAAGTTACCTGTGCTCTCTGTGCGGCAGGAAGAAGTATACACTCTCTCGTGTCAATCACAGTGACACTAGCCAATCATGGACGTTTGTGAGCTCATGTATGCGGAACAGGGTAGATAGCATTTTCAAGCCGCAGTTTGAAAAGATGTGGTTGGCTGTTTTTTTGGAGGAAGCAATTGTTAGCCTTCACCCTCCCAGACAGCTGAATGGTGGGTGGGAATTGGCAGGTGACCATATTGTTGTGAAAATAGTGGGGGGTTATTGAAGACATCAATATGGAGCTTCAGTCTGGCATCCACAGTAGATTATTATCTATAATTATGATCTCATAAGGAAGAATATTTTGGTATTTCGTGGAATCACGTGCAACAGCACCACCAATGGATTTAGGAAAAATACGCAGAAGTGAGTCTGAGGTTGATTTATTCCTTGTTCAGACTACACAAAGCTCAATTCATCCCTACATTCAACTCCATTTGGGCTGATATTTTTCAGCCTGCTTTGTGGATGCATCCTTAATACATCATCAGCAGTGACTGAGGAAGTGACTGTGAAATACTGTCATGAGTAATGTACAAGAACTAATTGGATTATATACTCTATTATTGTTTTTCCTCCAAAATGATTTTAGATGAGAAACCAAAAGCAGATGTAATGTTACGTTCAGTAATACAGTACTTTGGTTTGACAAAAAGGGTTACAAACGTTTTTATGGTTACCATATTGGGTATTCAGAAGAACCACAGTATAAAGTCTGTAGGCCATTATGGATTTGATGCACTTAAAAAAAAATAGAAATTTGTAATGCAACTGTTTGTCTGCTTTTAAGTGCCTTTAAGTGTGTGTTATAGGTTGTCCCACAACATTCTTATTTATGCCATCTGCCATCGATAACCATGGCATATAATGCATTGCTCAACTATAACAGTTTTATTGTCAAGCTGCTAATAGATATTACAGTGGTGTGAAAAAGTGCTTGCCCCTTCCTCATTTCCTGTTCCTTTGCATGTTTGTCACACTTAAGTGTTTCGGAACATCAAACCAATTTAAACAATAGTCAAGGACAACACAAGTAAACACAAAATGCAATTTGTAAATGAAGGTGTTTATTATTAAAGGTGAAAAAAAATCCAAACCATCATGGCCCTGTGTGAAAAAGTGATTGCCCCCCTTGTTATAACAAGGGGGGCAATCACTTTTTCACACAGGGCCATGATGGTTTGGATTTTTTTTCACCTTTAATAATAAACACCTTCATTTACAAATTGCATTTTGTGTTTACTTGTGTTGTCCTTGACTATTGTTTAAATTGGTTTGATGTTCCGAAACACTTAAGTGTGACAAACATGCAAAGGAACAGGAAATGAGGAAGGGGGCAAGCACTTTTTCACACCACTGTAGATAATAGCCCTCCCATCTGATATCATGAAAAGCAGTCACTGGATGCCACTGAATGTATAATAAAAGTTTAAATAATAATAATAATAATAATAATAATAATAATAATAATAATAAATAAAAAATTAAATCAACACTTTATGATTCAATATATTAAAATAACAAAAAATATCTGAATTATGTAAGCCAAGTGGTTGGAGAGTACACCCTACAACAGATAAGAAAAAAGCAGATCTCCTATGCATTTATTATAGAGATACAAATCAACACTTATAAAGGTGGCTAGATTCACCAAACTCATCCATACTCAACTACAGTACTGTGCAAAGGTTTTTGGAACATGCAAAGAAATGCTGTAGAGCAAAGATACCTTAAAAATAATGAAATTAAATGTTTCTACATTTAGAAGAAAATAAAATACTGTAAATAGTAGTAAATGAAACAAAGTCAATATTTAGTGTATGAAAATGTTTTTTATTAAAATAAAATTTGTAGTCTCCGGTAGAATTAGTATAGTTTTATAAGGAAATGAGCTTTATGTTTTATTGAGCATCTTGCAGAACCAATCCCAGTTCTTCTGGAGACTTTGACTGTCATACTTGCTTCTTATTTTTGCAGCAAAACCCAGCAGCATTCATTGTGTCCTTGTCTGAAAAGTGTCTCTTACATTATATGCTGCTTTCTTTACTAACATACAAACATTGTTTTGTAACATTTAATATTGTGCTAGAAAACAAATGTTTGACAATTTGAAATTCTTTTGGCCTGGCTCGATAATTTACATTTATATTTATTCATTTAGCAGACACTTTTATCCAAAGTGACTTACAAATATGAAAATACAAGCAAATCGATTAATCAAGCAGAGAACAATACAAGTAGTGCTACACTACAAGATCCATTACTTGAGTTCCAGAAGAAGCAACGTGCACAGAGTAGAGGTGTAAGTGCCAGAGTAATTTTTTTTTTTTTAATGGGTTGATTAGGTGTTCACGGAAGAGGTGGGTCTTTAGCTGTTTTTTGAAGATGGTGAGTGAATCTGCAGTCCGGATTGAGGTTGGAAGTATATTCCACCACTGAGGAACAGTTAGTTTGAATGTTCTAGAAAGGGACCTTGGGCTACGCTGAGTAGGTACTACTAAGCGTCAGTCATTGATTGATATCAGATTGTGTGAGGGAACGTAAGCCTTCAGGAGAGAGTTGAGGTAGGAGGGTACTGAGAGAGAGGCTTGAGAACTGGTTCCTGATTAATGTAACCTTGTTGGAAAAGAAAGTGGCAACGTCATCTGCAGTGAAAGAGGTAGGGGAATGGGGAGGAGGGGGACAGATAAGAGAAGAAAAGGTTTTGAAGAGAGTGCAGATGTTGGGGAACTGCCAATCCTCTCTTGGTATTATGTGGCTTTAGCAATGGAGATGCTGTTGGAAAAAGAGGAGAGAAGTGTTTGGTAATTGGTTAGGTCAGTTGGATTGTTAGTTTTACACCAGTTCCTTTCAGATGCTCTTAGTTTGGCCCAGTTGTTAAGCAGAGCTTCTAAGATCGAAGGGCTAGACGGTGATATTTGAGCAGGTCTGGAGGTTAGTGGGCAGATGCTGTCAAGAGAAGATGTTACGGTGGAACATAGCATGTCAGTTGCGGTGTTTAAGTCAAGTGAGTAGAGGTAGCTATCAGAGGGAAGTAAGGTTGTGACAACAGATAAGAAATGTGAGGGGGGAAGGGAGCAAAGATTGTGATGAAAAGAGATAGAGGGTGGAAAAAGTGAAAGCGGTGAGGGGAGAGAAATAGAGAACTGGATAAAGAAATGGCCAGAGGTGTGGAGAGGAGTAATGAGAAGATTGTGTGTGGTGAAATTATGTGTGAGGATGAGGTCGAGCTATTTGCCGGCTTTGTGGGTTGCTGGTGTGATGAACTGCTTGAGGTCAAATGTGGGAAGGAGAGCAAGAAAGTCATCTGCATATGGCTTGTCTAGATGAATGTTGAAGTCACCAAGGACCAAAAGAGGAGTTACATCATCCAAGATGATTGACAGTAGCATGTAAATTCATCAATGAACTTCCCCAGTTGACCTGGAGGATGGTAAACAACAAGAAAGTGCATTTTGGCAGGGTCAGTAACTGTAACAGCATGAAATTCAAAGGAAGTGTATGAGCAAGAGGGAGAAAGACAGGTAAATTTCCATGTTTTGGAGAGAAGCAAACCTGTACCACCCCTCGTCTGTTGGGACGTGAGGTATTGGAGAAGTTGAAGTTGGAGGCTAGGGCAGTGGGTGTGGCAGTGTTCTCAGTATGGATCCAGGTCTCAGTCAGAGCTAGCACACTGAGGTTGGAGTGGGTTGCAAAGGCAGGAATGAAATCTGCCTTATTGATGGCAGATTGGCAGTTCCAAAGTCCGATAGAGAATAAGAGGGAATCTGCAGAGGCCACATTCAGAGAGCGTAGGTTGTTTAAGTTTTGTAATGTTCTGGGAGTATGCCACGGTCTGCGCCTACGGCAAATAACAGGTAAACAACAAGAGGAATAAAGGGGGAAAAAGAAAGTCTACTTAGCAGCATGAGTGGTGTCTTGTCAGTGTCCTTGCTCGGTAGACACGCAGGTCTTTACACGAGCTCGGTCATCACACCACAAGGGCTGATTCTTCCGCCTCAGCATTTCTTAATTCTTAAATACTGCAGTGGTTCACAGTTGAGCATGCCTCTTTAATTAGCAAAACAAAAAGTAGTCGCGTGAACGAGCGACTCCTGACTGAAACCGAATGTGAATACCGGAATTAACTTTAATCTAACAACGTGAACACAGCTTGAAGCAACAAGGAAGCGTAGTTACAGCTTCTATCTGACAATCGGTGCTAAAACTAGTTTCAACTAAAAAATCCAGAACGAAACACTTACCAGTTACTGTTCACCTAGGTGAATAATCGCTTTTGCTGTTAATGTAGTCATAAAATAAAAATCTATAAAAAAAAGTTTGCACAAAAATATAGGATGCCTGACTTTTGCACAGTACTGTATATGAAATATTATGAATACATGATACCATTATGGTAGTTGTTTAATCCTCCTAAAGTCTCATTTTATTATTTAGTTATTTACCTTAATTCATTTATTTCCACAAGTATTGTTTTATTCAGTAAGTACAGTAAAGCTAATAGTAAAATTATGTAGTTCCCAGAGTCTGTAGGTCTGAGTCTTTCGAGAGTCCTAGGGGTTCAATGTGTAATTTGTAATCACAAAATGACAATAATCACAAAATGGAAGGTAATGTGATAACTGGGAATTATGCTAAAATTGCCCTGACATTTTAGCAGTTATTTGTAGAATAACTTAATAACTCCCTTTTCCACTTTGGCCTTATGCACTGGGGCAGCAATCAAAGTCAAAATCGTTTGTCATGTGTTTCTTAGAACACTAAATGACTGTTCTTAAATGAATGTCCTTCTGAGAAAGTTGAAGCCTCAGAACTGCCAATTATGCTTTCACAGTACATTATGTGTTGTTACCATAGAAGAAGCTAATATTATAGGATGGAGTGTTGAGCCGACTGAAACGTGCACTCAGAAGTTCTGCTTCACTGACTTGCTTCATGGCCTTTTATTCAGGATTTCTTCCTCTATAAATATGTGTTCCTTCATTTTTTTTAAATGGTCACCACAACAGTAGGTTACCATAAAAAGTACTTGAGACAAGTCATCTTCCAGAGTGGCAAGTGATGGAAATTTCCAAAAATATAAGGATAGAGTTGAAAAAAGACAAATGATATTCCATGTGTCCCAGCAACAAATGCCTTTGGAAATATGGCATATATTCATAATAATAACTGGAGAAAAGTGATACTGCATTTATTGGTCAGTTGATGTTTGTTCATTTAAATGTCCATCTTACTGGGTTATGTAAGAACTTGGCAGTTTTGCTTATTCTATTATATTAATTTCTTTCTCAGGTTTATGACTGAAATGCACATACATACAGTGATGCTTGAAAGTTTGTGAACCCTTTACAATTTTCTGTATATCTGCAAAACAATTTTACCTAAAACATCATCAGATATCATACCTAAAACATCATCATTCAAGGCACTGAAGCCTAAGTTGCCCCTGATGGCAAGCTAGCACCTTGCATGGCAGCTCTGCTACCATTGGTGTGAGAGTGTGTGTGTGAATGGGTGAATTAGACACAGTGTAAAGCACTTTGGATAAAAGCGCTATATAAGTGCGCCATAGATATAAAGGTAGATGAAGAGAATCCAACTAAAAAATGAGACAAAATATTATACTTTCTTATTTATTTATTGAGGAAAATGATCCAATATTGCTGTGAGTGGCAAAAGTAAGTGAACCTTTGCTTTCAGTACCTGGTGTAACCCACTTGTGTAGCAATAATTGCAACTAAACATTTGTGGGAACTGTTGATCAGTCCTACACATCAGCTTGGAGGAATTTTATCTCATTCCTCACTACAGAACAACTTAAACTCTGGGACATTGGTGGGTTTCCTCACATGAACTGCTTGCTTCAGGTCTTTCCACAACATTTCTTTTGGATTAAGGTCAGGACTTTGACTTGGCCATTAGAAAACATTAACTTTATTCTTCTTTAACCATTCTTTAATAGACTATTTGTCTCTTAAGATTCAGTTTATGGACAGATGTCCTGACATTTTTTTGTTAGAATTTCATGGTATAATTCAGAATTTATTTGTTCCATCAATGGTGGCAAGCAGTCCTGGCCCAGATGCAGAAAAACAGGTCCAAACCATGATCCTACCACCACCACATTTCACAGATGGGTTAAGTGTCTTATGCTGGAATGCAATGTTTTCCTTTCTCCAAACATAGCCCTTCTCATTGAAACAAAAAATTCTATTTTGGGCTCCTTTATCCAAAAAACATTTTCCCTATAGTCTTCTGGCTTGTCCACGTCGTTAGCAAACTGCAGAAAGGCAGCAATGTTCTTTTTGGAGAGCAGTATTTTTCTCCTTGCAACCCTGCCATGCACACCATTGTTGTTCAGTATTCTCCTGAATCTTCATAGAGCAGGCATGGTGCAGCATGATTTCTGGCCCAGTGGGCCTCTGTGAGTGCTTGTTGTACTTTTTACAGTAGGTGCAATAAAAAAAAATTATAAATAAAATAAAATAAATATATATATATATATATATATATATATATATATATACAGTATATATACACACACACACACACACACACACACACACATATATACTGTATATATATGCTAAATAATTAAATAATTAAAAAATCAGTTACCAAAAGAGCTAATTAGCATTTCAACCGGATTTAAAATGTATGGAGATGTGAATAAGGACTTTATGAAGATTAAAATTTGTTGAGTGGCTGATATATGGATGGGCTCTGCCCCACTTGCCGCTGTGGATGAGCCACCACTGTGAGTACCAATAAGGCCATAGGCCTTACTAATTATAGGAATCACTAATCGTCTGTTGTTTTTTACCTATGTATCGGGAAAATGGTACTCAAGCCTAGAAGGCAGTTCCATACTGCTTTGCCTAACTGTGAAGATGGTGGTTTTGTTGTGGCTATGACTATGGATTAAAGTAAATGATAACTGCTGTGTTCTTACATTTCTAAATTGCTCCCGCACCCCTTAACTATAGTAGTAGGGAAGGACATTACTCACACAGGCGTTTTACCCTATCACACCGCACACTCGCACCGAAATGGTCGAGTGCATTTTCAAGTTACTAGATATGTCTGTCGCCATTTAGTGAGGGAGTGCAAGAGTTCAGCGGCACCCAACTTTCCAGTTAGTGGGAGTGCTGCTAACTGAAAATCATTCAGGCCTTTAACAAGAGCCACTGATGTGGTTGTGCTTCTGCTTCACTTTACCACAGGCAAGAACTCGACATGCAGCAACCCAGGCTGTTGCTTTCATGAGAGCAGTTCAGTAAAGCCCAAGTCTTCATTTAGTGTCATGCAAGTGTTAGGGAAGCGTGCGAGCAAGGCTAGAAATAGCCTATACTGCATTACAGCGTTTCATGAGGAAGTTCACAAGCCTTCATGTGAGGCGTCTGATGTCCGTCAAAACGGACCTACGTGTTCAGAAATAAGTTCTAAGTTCTACAAACTATCATTCTTCAGCTGTATTACAATTCCCCAGTGGCTGCTGTGGTCCTACAGCATGGCTCAAATGTGGCTGAGTTTTATGCTGGTGCTCGGTTCTCTGATCTGTTCTGCTAGAGCAGTGTGATTGCATACTAAACACTCGAGACTGAGTGTTGCATGCGTGCAACCTTATTAAGTAACTGTGTGTGTGTGTGTGTGTGTGTGTGTGTGTGTGTGTGTGTGTCTGTGTGTGTGTGTGTGTCCCATTTTTAAAAGTGGCTGTCAGAGGAAAACTAAACAAAAATTACAGAAGGTGATACCTTGAATTATTATTATGTCTTCAGCCATCCATCCATTTTCCATAGCGCTTATCAAACACAGGGTCACAGGGGAGCCTGGAGCCTATCCCAAGGAACTTGGGTTAAGGCACAAGGTGGGGGACACAGTGGATGGGGCGCCAACTCATTACTGGGCACAATCGCTCACTCATTCACACACTATGGACAATTTGTAAATGCCAATCAGCCAGCAATGCATGTCTTTGGACTGGAGAGGAAACTGGAGTACCAGAGGAAACCCTCCAAAGCATATGAGCATGCAATCTCTATGCACACAGGCTGGAGACAGATTCTAAGTCACCATTACCCCCTTCCCCAATTATTATTATTATTATTATTATTATTATTATTATTATTATTATTATTATTGTTGTTGTTGTTGTTTTTATTATTGTTATTATTATTAATATTATTATTATTATTATTATTATTGCTGTTGTTGTTCTTGTCCTTGTTCCAACACAGAAGAATGAAAAGAACTCTTAATTACTTTATTATTAGTATTATAAATTCACCTTTCCTTGCACATATTTAGATGCAAAAGAAAATCCACCATCTCTCACTTGATTACTCAAACACATATGTGCAGCACGCTTAAAGTGTCAACACAGAAGGGGGGGGGGGTAAATCTGTTTGACATTTTCCCTCAGTCTCCTAAGCAACCTTTCTTAACAGGCAGCCTTTAAAGCCTGTTAAAGGTGAAGTCCCAGTGGACCACACTGTGCAGCTTTCCCTATATGACACACATAGAAAAGCCCTCATACACTGTGCTACTATATGATGATTCAGCAAAAATGATACGAATTCATAGCAAAAAAGCAGAAGTCTACAGTGTAACCAAAATCACTGTCGCTTGAAACAGTTATCACTTGTACATGCTGTATTATAGTCTGGAGTTGGTACTCTAAATTGATGGAGATAGTTGATGTTAAAATGTGTTTGCAATGATAATAATAAAGATGATGTAATATATTATTGCACTAAATTTCAGCCTCAGTTTTTGCTACTCACATATGGAATTTGTAAGGTAGATTCTTAATGCATCGTGCAAAAGGAAAACGGTTACATAGAGTGTAGCCCCAATATTGTTTAGTATTTGGTCATAAACGGGCAGGTATGTAGTCTGCTGTACTGTGTTTGATAGGCTTGAGATAACTGTGCAGTACACGGATTAAATGAGTAGTTAGATATAGATGAGGAGATGAGGCCTTGGCAGCGGCTGTGCCACAGACAGACATTCTCATTAGAAAGAGAGAACATTAACAGCATGGACCGTAAGGTGTCAGCAGCTCCACTTCACTGTGGAAGGTGTTGCTAGTGTGATATAGCTCATGAACCTATAGCATGACATGCAGAAATGCACAGCTCTGGCATATCGTTTTAAAAGTCTACGTGCACATGAAGTGGATTAAGGCATCTGCTAGGTGCTACTAACTCTGTTGCTCATTCTCGCCTGTTACTTACCATAATTGGGAAAGTATGCATAGGAGTGAACATTAAGCGGACACTTAAAATGAGGGCTGCATCGCAGAGAGAACCCTCGTAAAAAAACTTGGAATAGCTGCCTTCAACCCGAGTGCCATTATTTAGAATCATAGATCAGATAAGTCAGTATGCACTCCAGCCCTCCAATGCCAGCATGCCCTTCACCGGCGCCCTTCAGACTCTAATATAGAGTGTCAGTCTACAGAGATACAAAAACCCCACTTCAGACTCTCTTGTGCGCGGCATCACAGGCATTGCTATGGTAATTGCCAGTGCCTTGCTTCCAAAACATGCTGCAGACTTTCTAAAAATAATTATCCCTTGTATGATTTAATTCTTTTTTATTACTGTCTCCTCCCTTTACCCAATCAAACATTTGGGGACAGATATAGCATGAGCATGTCTGGGCTATATCATAATAATAATAATTATTATTATTAGCCCTGCGATGGACTGGCGCCCTGTCCAGGGTGTACCCTGCACTGTGCCCAATGCTTTCCTGGGATAGGCTAACGGTTCCTCGTGACCCTGAAAAAGGAGTAAGCGGTAGAGGATGGATGGATGGATGGGTGGATAATAATAATAATAATAATTATTATTATTAGTAGTAGTAGTAGTAGTAGTATTGTTGTTGTTGTTGTTGTTATTGTTATTGTTATTATTATTATTATTACTATTATTATTATTATTATTATTATTATTATTATTATTATATTGCCCAGACATGCTCATGCTATATCTGTCTCCAAATGTTTGTTTATCAATTTAACATACTTCAACATACTTAATTTAACATACTTCAACATACAGTAAATTTAACTAATATAACATACATAAGCCATAATATGAAATTTATGTGAACTTATGGCTGGAATAAACTTATATAGTGCTTTTCATCCAAAGCACTTTACACTGTGTCTCATTCACCCATTCATTCATTCACACACAATGATAGCTGAGCTGCCATGCAAGGCGCTAACTTGCCATCGGGGCAACTTGGGGTTCAGTGTCTTGCCCAAGGACACTTCGGCATGTGGAGCCGGGAATCGAACTGCCAACCCTATGATTAGTGGACAACTCACTCTACCAGCTGAGCCACAGCCACCCATACATTGACGTAAACTTTCATGCAAGAATGTTTGGTTAATATTCCATCAATCAATTAATGTATTACCATTGCAGAATATTAACTAAATCATGTAAACATTACCTATGTTTTTGCTATTGTTCGATGCTTATGTTATGGTTAGTTAATGCATTTAAATATTAATCATGAAAACCTTAATGTGAAGCATTACCAGACATTTCCTGTATATAGCACCTTTCTTAAAGTTTGTGTAAGGAACATTCTATGTTCAGGTCACAGAGAAAAATTCAGAAATAAGGAATTTTAAGATATAACTTGGGGTTATTGTAGATGTCTTTATGCTGGAAAGCAGAAACTGAAATGAAATGTGTGGGACGCAGATCTGGGCTTGTCTGGGCACCTGGGATTGTTTCTAGACCTGACAGTCAGCCCTGCAGGTGACATTTACAATAATGCAGCATGGTTGAATCTATAGGTACACCTCAACAGATCCACAGAGATAGTGAAGAGTGTTGATTACCTTGGGTCTTCAACCCATAATAAATATTTAACACTGTCACTGTCAAATTGGCTTTTTACTAGAGGGAGGGAGGGAGAGAGAGAGAGAGAGAGAGAGAGAGAGAGAGAGAGAGATCTAAGCACATTATCACTTCTGAATCCCTTAATACTTGGAACCGATGCAAAATATGACGTGGACCAACAGCTATTCAGACATTTCGTCCTTCCCTGAGGAAGACTATGTTATATAATTGAATAGAAACTGAGAGGAAAACAGCACTAAGCAATTGCTTCATCATTGGAAGGAGATGCTGAAACTTCAGGACAATGACACATTGAGTATTCTTTATTCATGTCATTTGAACATATGAGCTCTAAACAAATCCTGACAGAAAAGATTGACAGAGCCCACTAATGTGTGTTAAAGCAAGTTTGAAGGAACACAAGATGTACAGTGCTTGTGAAGCGTGAGTATTTTTTGGTTGAGGAGTTAGGTCATATCATCGCTGTTCTCAGCAGCTACATGAGTGAGGTAGACATCCACTTCAGTTACAGATTATCGAGAAAATAAAGAACATTACTGCATCAAATATAGCGATACACTCAAACAACAGTTCATGGATAAATAGATAAAAAACATAACAAGTTTGTTTATAGTTCTGTGAGAATATTTACACATTAACTCCATAACCTCTCAGGAACCATCTACAGGCCCAGATTTATATCCATCATTACATATAATATGATTAATTTCACTGTAGTTACTGAATACTTAAACTTTATGATAAGAACAACTCTTTAATAACCCAGAGGTTACTATTGAACACTACCAGAGGTTCAAGGAGTTAAAACAATACATTTAAAAAGATTCAGTAAAGGGACATTTTAATTATGTCTAAATGTGTCTAATTTAGTTTCACTTAAATGAGATAATTTTCTGTCAGTGACAATGACATCTCAAAGTCTACAGTACATCCCTTTGAATCAATGCAGTCCAGGATTGAGAGTGGAAAAAAAGCATTTTACACAAGAATGTTATACTGCACCCTAAGTTATAGTAACAGTATATCAATACCTATTCACATACAACTAAATACAAAAATAGGTTGTAAATACAGTAGTTAGTATAACACCAAGAAAGAAGAACCACACAACATGAAAGTACCTTGAATATAAATTTGTGCAGAATAACATGTAATGGTTTACATGATGCCATTGTAACTTGGCACATGTTAAGATGCTTGGCATTATTCTTAAATGTAGTAATATTTCTTATATAAAGAGAACCATATTTCTGTAGTACTATTGAGAGAATTTTTAAATATTTATAGCAGCAAACAGGAAATCATCGCTTTTAAACATCTTAGAGCTCACATTTAAAGGCGTCAGTCACCATTGCTGTTTATGCAACCTGAAAGCCATTTAAAACAGTCATTCAACAATAAATAACGTTCAAAAGCAGTGCTCGCTAAAATAAATGAAAAACAATTTTACAAACTTAATTTGTACCGGTTAACTTATTGTCAGTGAGATGATCAATTACGCAGGATCAGTGCTGGATCAGTGTAATTGGATCAATGTATATGACATAACAGTCTCTTTGTGTTAAGTAACAGTCTCTTCTCATGTTTTGTTAGTCTATAAAATGAATAACGATATGTAAAGTCAATATGTGGCACAGAAACGAACAGTCTTAAAAATCTTATTATTTGTAATGATTCTTAGCATTGGTTTTTCACATGTAATAATAATACTGATATAGAAGATTACCTCTTTTTCCTGAAAACCGATTCTGATTGCTTAATTCTTCTTACCATATTGTTACAGAGAACATTATACTTTCACACTTGGAAACAAGTAGAGAATGTTTATGAATCATACGAAGGGTTCGAATCATTTTGATGACAACAATCAGAAAGCTTTGTAGATTGGGATGTGGTTTTAGTTTCAAGGGACAAAACAGTCGAGCCATTGTTGCTCCAAGTTGAACAGGCTGATGCTGCATAGTCAAATCTCTGTTTCATGACATTTATGTAAGAAACCTCAAAAACAGCACAACAGCCATTAGAGATAGGAGACACATCAATCCATTATATACAAGACAAGTTCCAGTTGTGAAGCCTCAGCCTTAAACTGTTTCATCTTTGTGTTGTCTGTAATCCAAACGATCAAACCTACAAATTATTGCACCGATAGTACTCATCATCTCTAACCACTTTAACTACAAATATATCAGATGTCATACGTTAGAGATACTTGGCATGTGAGCACATGACTCGGCCCAAAGCACTGACTACAAGGTTGTCTCTGGCCCAACTTCAGGCTAAATCTTTCTCTATGTTCTACCACTGCTTAGTTGGACTTGTGTTCTCCATTCTTAGCCCAGCCTCTGGTCATGGCAGCCACTACGATAGTGTACATGTTGAGCCAAGCCTGGCGCAGTGCAGCTGTGTAGCCTGTTCCAAGACTGCACTGCAGCATGTAAAGCAGGGCCTCTCCAACCACCTGACCAACAGAGACATGAGGTCTGACTGAATTTTTCTTTAGACATCTTTAGACTACTTCTAGTGCTGTTATTTATATTAAATAACAAGACCATCATCCAGAGGATTTGCAAGCAAACACAGTTATATTGGGAGCACTCCAATACTTACAGCGAAGGACTGGGTTTTGACGCCAACAGCTTGGTGCTTCGTGCCCAGGTTCAACAGAAATTCCTCCAAAGAATCCAGGTCGTCGAGATTATTGACAGCTGCATCAATCACCACCATCACCTGGACACAAATGGTCAATGTTTTTGATTGTGTTTCAGAATCAAGAAGTGAAGTCAAAATCAATAGCAAAGGAAGAAGAGGCCATTGGTCTCACCTTGGTGACATGCTCCAGGAACTCAGGGCTAGACAGACACTCGGGCACTACTCCACACTTGGTTTTATAGTTAAAGAGGTTCAGCAGAGCTGGATCCAGTTCAAACAACCTATAAGACACACTGGTACTTTATATCAGCTATATATTGGCCAGCATTATTGACACTGGTGGTCCTCTGCAGCTCTCAGGCAACTGATTTGAGCTGAAATAGAGATCTTGCATTTGCCTGTCGCCAAGCAACAAGTGAAGCCTCTGGCTGAAGTGTGGCTGAAGTGCCAGGAAGCCGCAAGATGAGAGTGGATGTTTGATGTGTTTGTTTACTTTGGATAGGTCAGGTGTTTCAAGATATAACACTCTTAACTACTTCTGTGCTCAAATGTCTTGTATTGTTCATTTGAGCTACGATATTTATTCAGTAATAATAAATTAATAAGCTATCACTGAATCAGTGCAAACTCACAGATAACAGTGAAAGAAGTAATAGTGTATGCTCTGATTTTCGTCAATAACAGTGATGCTAGATCAATAAGAAATTCACAGTTACGTCTCAGAATAACATTTCTAAAAATGTCTTCATTCTACACGTCTAGAAAAACCCCATTATATCATAGATATCCCAAACCAAGCATCTGTCTCTGAGCATGCAGTAATGTGGTTGTTAAGCATGGATACACTACCTGGTAAACATGACGATGCCGTGAGGGACTTTGTTCTTGCCGAGGCTCTCCCAGCTGTCCCGGATCAGTTCCTTGTCTTTGCCTGAGAGTTTCTCCATATTTTTACTAATTAAAGGTGTTGCTCTGCCTTAACTGGCACAAGAATTTTGCATCAAATTTGGTGTCCTTTGAATCAAACAAGGACTTCCTGATCCACAGTTCCCATTTCCTTAATCCCACAACAAGAAGGATCTTTACTTCTGGTCAACCTAGAAATCATGGGAAAAAGTCTTGGATGAGAAAAAGAGTGTAAAGACAAAAAAAAAATTCTGAAATAAAAAATGGTCTTGAATAATATCTGAATTAAATTGACCTAGCATCTTAGCAGTGCATGGTGTGTGTTCAGGTAACATACCTTTGATTTTTCTGGTCTAGAGTGACCTTGCTTTCTCTGTGGCTCCCTCTCGGGCTTTGGGAATTCAGGGTGTTCTGTGTGAATATGTGCATGTAAAGCCTTGCGTTTACTCTTTCTCTCTCTTTCTCTCTCTCTCGTTCACGCTATCTCTCTCTCCTTCACTCACTCATTCACTCACTCTCTGTTCCCTCTCCCCTTGCTGAAGCTTGTGCCCTCACACAGCCTAGTTTGATGCAGTCAAAGTGAGATGACAAGGTTGTGGAGTCGATATCTGCTATAAGCCCTTCTGTATGAAGCTCTCTCATTTTTCTGGTTTTTGCACATGCACACTACAGACTCCTACATGTTCTTGTCCTCCTATACAGTGGGCTCAGATAGACAACAAACAGACAGAGAGAATATGTGGCTCATAATGTTCATAGCATTAGTAAAATGAAGATGTTATGAGGCACAGCTCCTCCTGCAGGTGAGACCATGGCCATTAACTGAAAGAACAAAATTATTTTCATATTTTACATATATTCATATATCAGCTGTACATAGTGCTGACAGCAAATTATTGACAATATCCATAACAAGACTTTAAGCACATTTTCCTATCAAACTAAAACCCCCGAAAGTGTATTATATGTTTTGTGTGTGTATTACAATATTACATCATAGCATTTTGTATTTATATATATATATATATATATATATAGTCGCTGACATTGTGTGGTTAAAATATTTCTCCCTTGCTGTTGCCCCAATTAAGATGATGGGGGTTGTAACTGAACAGAAACCTGTAAAACTGAATTGTAGCTGTATTAAGGAGGAGCAGCACACACACTTAATGCACAGGAGTGATGTGTGTGAAGAGAACACCGAATACTGCCTTTGCTTGACATCTGATACATATTTTAAGTAAAAATTCAGAAATGGATTTTAATCAGTCATAAACCTCAAAAGATCACATCTCATCATGTTTGCATTAATTGTTCATTGCATGTTTTTTCCAGAGCATTATGTGGTGCAGAATTATTTGTGTAGTTACTGGAATTCCTCTTCAGAGAGTTCAAAAGACAATTCGACTGCGTGCGCTAGGTTGAGTGAAGTGCTGTCATTGTAAGGGACAATCTGTCAGGAAACTGAGTGTGCTTGGAAATGACAGGGTAGCAGGAGAGAGCACTGTTGCCATGACGACCTTGCAGGAGCCCTTGAACTTTCCATGATGTGATGCTAAACACTCAGGCCAAACATGTCTCTCAGATCCCGAGCTGCACAGCACCTTGACTGAATGCATGAGCAGATGCACACCCTGAACCTGTTGCTTATGGAACCGTTTGTGACGCTCGGCTCCTCGGGGCCAGTCAGTAAAATATGCAACATTAGCATGTTCAACAAATCTCTGATGATTTATTTAAATCTGTTCAATAATTTAATAATCTTGTTCTTAAAGCTCTCTTCTGAAAGGGAAACCCTCCATTTTAACACACTAAAGATAAACTTTTATTCCCAAGAAGAAACAAAATAAAGAAGCCTTTAGTGTGCTAGATTTATTTATTTAATTCCAATTATATTGCAATGGAACTTAATTTAAACAACTCCAAAAGATTTTTGAAATGCATTGCAATGGGCTGGAACATTTATGCTTTTAATTTATGAAACATATATCACCAAGGATATTTAGAAATAGGTTGGAGGGAGTGTTCAGTGTAAATCTGGACAATCTGTAAGCTCTTGATGTGGCAGGCAGCTGGGGCAGCACAGTGACATGAGGGTTTCTTTTACTATGATAGATAAATAACCAACGTTGACTTTAGTGGTGCTGTGGTTCTCAAAATAGCCAGACCTCATCCCCAAGATTTACATCTCAGCAATGTGAATTTCAGATGTGCCTTGTCCTAACGGGAACTTTTTCAAATTGTGCTATTCCTGTATTTATTCACATCGCTTTCCTCTGTGACAGTTATAGGTAATAATTACAGTACAGTAGTGCAGTGGAATAGTTGTCCATCATCATCAACTTCATGTTGCAGCTGTCAGAAGGGAGGAATGAAAGTGTGTTTACTGAATCTCTGGGCAAACTTCCCCTTGTTTACTGTTTGTTAATATCCCACTGTACAAACCTTCCAGACCCATCACCACAGGTTTTAAAACATGCAGTGGCATCTGTGTGGCCATAAATATTATTTAATGCTCGATAAACAGAAGACAAGCAAATGCAAAACATTTAATATTCGTGTTCTTTTTTGTGAAGATTTTTTTAAAGTGTCTTTCTGTACTCCCTAACAAATTTAGATCCACAAGTCCCAAATTGTCTTTGACATTTTCATCTTAATAAGCACGTTGCACAGCCAGAACCCATCTTGTCAACATAGAATCATACTCATCCCATAAAAATCACTTACAAACATGACATGTAGACATTTAATCAGAGGCCATGAAAAAGAAAAATTATATCTCTGAGATCGACATGGCTTACCACATTTTCAACAAGACTCAAATGCTGAATTTGCCAGTCTCTCACAGAAAGTGCCAGTCTCTCGTATCTGACCATGACACACTGTGTTCACCAAATACCAACTGCTCGCTCACTATCAGCTGACTCCTTTCTCTTCGGTTTTCACACTGTCATCTTCTGTTCCATCCTCATTTCGGACGCTGTCGGCCCCGCTTCTTTCCCTGCAGTGGTAGCAGTTTAATAAACTCTCTTTTCATACAGTATTATATCATAACCGTTGTATGTTTATGCTTTTATTTCCTAAAAGTATAACTGTATAAATCTACATAAAAGTGTACACACAGATTTAATGTATGTTTAAATTTAATTTCATTACAGGCCATAAAGCAGGAATTAAAATCCATTAATATACGTATAACTGAAATATAAGTCTCGATTTCATCTGCATTACAATGATGGTAATGGATTGTCACTCAATTATAATACAAATATGTAATATTTAGACTGTATACCTGTGCTGAGTGTCAGTTTCAAAGTTGTGATCACCATTACTGTTGCCATCAGCATCCGTATTTTCTGATGATTGGCTTTCATCAGTTTCTCCCGTGGATCTTACAAAATTTTCATCCAGTCCTTCCTGCTCTAGAGTACTTCTGTATCTGCGCTCGGCATCGCTCATAGCATTTCTCTATGAGAAAAGGTTTTTAAAGCTCACATTGGAAATAAAATACTACAGAATAACTGCAGGTTTTTGGTTGTCTGTAAGAACACAGATTAAACATGCATTATTTAGTTATGGCATTTCGAGTACCTGTGACACCTGTTCAAAGAGGTAAGGACGTGCTGAGACCCGAGCTTTCATCTCCCTCAGTTCTTTTTTATAATCTGTCACCCTTTCTTGGTCAGCCTGTCTGCAGTTAGAAGACAAAATACATAATGTTCCGTCATGTATTAATTACAGTATCTCACAAAAGTGAGTACACCCCTCACATTGAGTACTCACTTTGGTTGCCAGTGGTTTAGACATTAATGGCTGTGTGTTGAGTTATTTTGAGGGGACAGAAAATGTACACTGTTACGCAAGCTGTGCACTCACTACTTTACATTGTAGCAAAGTGTCATTTCTTCAGTGTTGTCACATGAAAAGATATAATCAAATATTTACAAAAATGTGAGGGGTGTACTCTCTTTTGTGAGATTCTGTTTATCATTAAAGAAGACATGAAAAAGTTGTACTTGATTTATACTGGAACTCAGAAGCAGGCAATGCCAGACTGAAATCAGCCACATCCTACAGCTATGCTACATTGAGGCTGGCTTCAATTAAAGCTGGACCTTCACTTTCCACTTGTCGTCTGGTCATTTTCTCATTGTCC
>JAFFST010050271.1:248922-277634 GCA_022414735.1 Noturus placidus | reverse complement strand
ATACACATATGTATATATGTGTGTGTGTGTGTGTGTGTGTGTGTGTGTGTGTGTGTGTGTGTGTGTGTGTGTGTGTGTGTGTGTGTGATAGAAAAAAATGTCTAAAACGCACCCTTCAATTGTTCAGAAATTGCTGGGTTTGTGACAGCTTTAAGTATGCATCTCCTCTTTTCATCATGCTTTTTGTTTTCACTCAGTTTATCAGCACTGGTCTCTGGCTTTGGCCTTCCCCTAGTCCCCTCCCTTTGGTGAAACCTAAATGGCTTCTGAATGGATAAAAGGAACTCTTTCCTCTGCTGTCGTCCCTCCTTCCTCAGACGTTCCTGCTCCTGTACAATATCGTCATAAATGAGCTTGAAGCTGTGTTCTGGTACAGGTGATACTCGAAACTGTTTCTGACACTCAGCCCAGTCTAGTTTTTCTTTGTCAACTGTGACTTGTTTAGGCTCTTTGGCACATAGGTGTGTTTTTCTGCAGGGATCTTGAGAATGGGTCATGGTAGATCTCAAGGTTCCAGAAGAGTTAAGAGGCTTGTGATGGCTCATCTTGGAGCTCAGGTCAGGTGTGGAGGAAGATCTCTGTGGTCTATTAAATCTGAACAAGAAGTCATTTTAAAATTATGTTCATTTCTACCAGACAGTAACAACATGAAATAAAGCTTTTAAAGTATGTGAAGGAGTTTTGTTTGTCTACTTGAAATAGTTATTGAGACTATTATACAATGTATTTGTGGACTTTTAAACAGGTTTTACAGTTCTTATAATATCAAGAGATGGCCTGGATTAGTGGGATATTAGCGAGCTAATTTGTGAACGGAATGTGAGAGTTAATGGAATGACCAAACAAATGATCCAGTGCTAATATCTGTAACAAGCCAGTCATATATTCAGAACAACTAGAACTTACAGGTAAATTCTTCCCCTGCTTTTGGTGTTGCCTTCATCACTATGGAGATTTCCCTGTGGTATGTTGGTCTTCAGTGGAGTGTTAAAGTTTGTGTAGAGAAGTGAGTTCCGTACAGTCCGGCTCTCTAGTCCAGCCTGGTGCTGCAGCTTGATCTGCTCAAGTTGTTGTTGGTGTGAAGATTTCAGAGCCTCTAAATGCTCCAGAAGGATGTCAGACGTCTCCCTGTCCTCTAGGAAGGACTGCAGGTTTTCAGAAGCTCGCATTCTGACTTCCTTATCATCTATCACTTCACACTCAGAATCCTCTAAGGGGGGAAAGGTCTGGGAAAAGGAGGAAAAGAGCTACATGTCAGATTTTATAACAGAAAACCCTAAGGGAAAGCAGCAGCAGGTGCATATGCAAAGATGCAACTAAAATACAGGAAACAGAACACCTTTATTCTATGAATTTTTTGGAAGTGCATCAAAATATAACTAAATGTAATTTATAACCTCAAACACTTCTTGGCAATTTTATCACACACACCAAGCATACCTGTCCATTTTGTAGGTACACAATTACTGACTGTGTTTATGGACAGCTCTCTTCTAAACAGTTCACCAGTGGAAAGAGACCACCACAGACCAGATGCATGTGTGGCACTGGCAAGAGTGTAGGGTACAGCAGAATTTCTGGCCTTTCTATACAATGTTTACACTTAATGTCCACTCTATTACACAAATTTTCATAGGTGTCCCATCCATGTGCACATTTAGGAACTCATCATTCACAGCATGGGTTAGTAGTCTTCTAGTGCTTTTTCAGCATGGATCTGATCTGTTTGTACCTGCACCACTGTTTGATCTGATCTGTTCATATCTGCATCACTACTGGACCTGATGTGTTCATACCTGCACCACTGTTTGATCTGATCTGTTCCTACCTGCACCACTGTTTGATCTGAACTGTTCATATCTGCACCACTACTGGACCTGATGTGTTCATACCTGCACCACTGTTTGAGCTGATCTGTTCATATCTGCACCACTACTGGACCTGATGTGTTCATACCTGCACCAGGGTTTGATCTGATCTGTTCATATCTGCACCACTACTGGACCTGATGTGTTAGTACCTGCACCACACTTTGATCTGATCTGTTCCTACCTGAACCATGGCTGGGTCTGATTTGTTCCATCCTGCACCATGGCTGGGTCTGATCTGTTCCTTCCTGCACCATGGCTGGGTCTGATCTGTTCCTTCCTGCACCATGGCTGGGTCTGATCTGTTCCTTCCTGCACCATGGCTGGGTCTGATCTGTTCCTACTTGCACCATGGCTGGGTCTAATCTGATTATCATGCTCACTACCATGCCGTCGCTGTGCAGAAATAAATAATGAAGTAGAAAAATAGAAATATGGCGTAGAGACAATCAACAGACTGACTTAGTATCTAATAAAATACACGACGTGTAATTTAAGTAATGACATTATCTTGGTTATTTATTTATTTTTTTTAGCAGTTAGCAGGTCGATCAGAAGATTTTCACCAGAAAAGATTCGACCTACATGGTTCGTGAGTTACATTTTCTCACGTGAAAGACAAGGTGGCTGCCGTTACTATGGCAACCGCGACGCCGACACACAACACACCATTATTTTTTGCGGAAATCTTTCAGAAACAAGCAATGTCCACATCCAAATGCAAAGCATTCACGTATCCTTATAATTTGGGCAAAAAATATTTTATAATGACTATTCATTTATACTAAGAGATTCTAAAGCAATTGATTTCAGTCAGTTTATTGCAGTCTTCTCACCGGCGACATCTGAGTCGAAGCGATGCAGTCACAGAACACACACTAACCAAATGGGTTTATATTTCACATCTCATGTCTTCCAAAAGGTCTCAACTGGCTGTGTCTCAAACGCAGTAATCACCAGCAATGCTCCTCGGAAACTCCTTCACGTTCTGCACTGCGCTTTTCCTCCAGACCGCATGATGGCGTTAAACATAATAAGCATGTTATTGCAGATGGCGCAGGTTTCCCCACAGGTCTCACACAAGCGTAATATTCTAGTGTACCATCCTTGATTGTTCACGACAGCCATTCATAAAATGTATATGTCCACTGAAGTTGCTTTAAAAAATGGCATTGACTCTTAAAATGATGAACTCGTAAAACAGGAAGTGGTGGACTTTTACGTGAGCGCTTGTATCAACATGGCTCGATGAGGGGGAAACATTATTGCGTTATTGTCAATAACATGGCGGCTTGAAGGAGAATTGCTTTGTTTTTTGTTTACAGTATAGTGTTTTCAAACGACCAGACTGTGTGGTTAGACTCGAAATGTTTGCTTTGGCAAAAGTGAAGCAGGCTGCAGCTGGAGTGGGACGCCAGTGTTGGAGTGTGAGGAGTTTGAGGGCGTTGAGCACAGGACACTCGACCTCTCAGCATGGAGAGGAGGGAAACGACGTGTACGACATCATCATATCGGGTGGAGGAATGGTGGGGACTGCTATGGCATGCTCGCTGGGTGAGTTTCCGCAAAACAGCCAATTCACGCTCCTTCCCTCTCTGTGTCTGTATCCTGCGATTGGCTTGAGTACAATGTGGTCAAAAAATGTTCATTTCCTCCTTCACTTCTCTAGCCTTTCTCAACATGAAGTGCTCATTTAGTTGGGTGGAAGTTTTTTAGTTTAGACAGCGAATGTGTGTTAAAGCTGCAATTGCTGTTTCAGTGAAAACACACACTGGGGTCCTGGGGTCCTTGGGTGGGGGGAAAACATACCCCAAGGGGCAATCAACATCCAGCTCTGATGAAAAGCATAGTAACTTCTTCCAAAATGTCACCCTGGATAAATAGTTTCACCAGAAACTACCCTCTCCCATCTACCAGCAAAACACACTGCCATGGGTACAGATTTACCTTTCAGAAAAAAAGTGCCATTCGAAAAGAAAAAAAAAAAAACAAACAATCCAAATATGCACAAGTCTTTTAAGTAACCTATGAGACTTTTAATTGCTTTAAGGCAGAGGTTCTCAGCCGTTTGTAACTAAACTTTTATAAAACTATATAATGGACAGGTATGAAACATGAATGATATAAAATGTTTCTGAACTACACGTAAAACATGTTGCATTAGATTCGTCTTGCATTCTAAAAACATTCGCATACGAATGATGTAAATTGGGGCGAAGGGCGCGTCTCGTTATCCATGACATTGTTAAATGTCCGGCTCTGAGACTCTCGCTGAACAGAGCAGGCGCAGACAGAGATGAGAGTGCAGAGACCTCGTGCTTGAAGGACAGTACTGGAGACCTTTGGAAAGGTTTTTCCAAAAAGTCGCTGGATTTGTCACTAGTTGCTTTTTTTTTTTTTTTTGCAAAAGAAAATTAAAAAATCATTAAAGGGGTCTGAAACATCGCTAAGTTGACAACACTGGTCTGCACTGACAGCTAGATAAAAGGCAGCTAAGCTCCACTTCTCCCCAGTAAAAAGAAAATACAGAGGGAGAGGGAACGTGGGGTTTTTCATTTATGCACATTCTATTTGAAAAGCATTAAAATCCAGAGTACCCACATGATGCCCTGTCTGTGTCTTTTATTTTTCTTGAAAACAATTTGCCCCCCTGATCTCTCTGTGCCCCCCGGGTTGAGAACCATTGCTGTAAGGAAGCAACAGTGATACAAGACTATAGGCGCTTCCTAATTGATGCCTCAACAACTTGTCCATCAGTTTGTGACACAGAAATCACTCAAAGTCTGCCTTCTTTAAATCAAAATTAATTTTTGTAGCTTTTTGTATGAATCTGTTAGCCTTACGGTTATCTATAAGCTAGTGTGCTCCAAAACAATGGCAAAATTCACAGTCTCTCTACCACCAATACGGGTCAGCAGTTTTGATAACTTCATTCCGCACTTCAGCTTCTCATCAGATTTTCTGTCCAATTAAATGCCCTCTAGAATTTGAAGTGCCCTGCCTCCAACATTATAAAGATCCATGGTACATTCCCTGCATCCCAATTCCCATACTATCCATCCTAAATAGTATCCCAGGTGAGAATTAGTGTGTCCCAAATGGTAGTATGTTGAAACGAGTGTACTAAAGGTATCTCTCATTTGTAAGTCGCTTTGGATGAAAGTGTCTGCTAAGTGAATAAATGTAAATGTAAAGGTACCCGAATGGTCTACTATTTCTGGTAGTGTAGCTCTGTGGCCACTTTTTTTTTTTTTCCAGCTAATATTGCCCACAATTCCTTGCGCAAGGGAGAAAGTTGTGACGTTTGATTTGTCGAGTTCAAGCCACATTTTAGAGAGAAATGCAATGTGGAAAAATAAATCAGTAAATAAAAATCCATCCATCTTCAACCGCTTACTCCTTTTCAGGGTCACGGGGAACCTGGAGCCTATCCCAGGGAGCAACGGGCACAAGGCAGGGTACACCCTGGACAGGGTGCCAGTCCATCGCAGGGCACAATCACATTCACACACACACCCATTCATACACTACGGACACTTTAGACACGCCAATCAGCCTAACATGCATGTCTTTGGACTGGGGGAGGAAACCGGAGTACCCGGAGGAAACCCCCGACGCACGGGGAGAACATGCAAACTCCGCACACACATGGCCCTGGCGGGACTCGAACCCCGGACCCTGGAGGTGTGAGGCGGACGTGCTAACCACTAAGCCACCGTGCGCCCCCAGTAAATAAAAATGTATAATATAATTTATATAAGGAATATGATTGAAGAAAAGCTTAAATGCAACAGAGTTTGTTTATGGTATTGGTGTTCTTTTGTTCTCAACATTCTCTTTTGTTACATGACATGTTAATATGTCCCAGTATTTGCATATTCTTACTACACAAAAAGAGTATATACTTTTAGTACATAGTATAAGTATATAAGTAGGCGAATTGGGATGCAGGGTAACTGTCAGGTACAGCTTAGCCTGGGCTGTGAGTCCTTTTATCCTTGTTTGAATGCTATTGACTATTTAAAAAGTGTGAGGCTGACCCTGACTTCCTGTTTCAGTGGAAATTAAGTAAACACGTCGAATAACGATGCATGTTTCAAGTCACTTCACTGGGACTTTAAGAGAATATAAATTCTTTAAAAGCACTTGGAGAAAATAGGTGTCAAATATAGCGATACACTTTGTCAACAGAATTTTTTTTTTGTAGCTCATGCTGTGTGTGGAATAAGAGCAAATTTCCTGCCTCAAAATCCAATAAATAAGACAATATGACAAAATAAATAATGAAACATTGAGACCAAAATGAAAACCAAGGATTAAAAACAAAATTTAGTAATGCGAGTGATAATAACTTGATTGATAACTTATAAATTGTTTAATAACTTAATGTCCATGAATTTAACCAGAAACAAGTGTATGATCGTAGTTCCGCTGTCTGTTATCCCTTCAGCTAACACACTCCCTCCCTCCCTCACTCACTTATGCACAAACACAGAGACTGCTGAAACGAGTAATCTTCAAAGCAGTCAGTCAAACTATGAATGATACAGGGTGTCCTAAAAGTCAGTGGATGTTCGTGGACGTGCACTTCTTGGTTGGTCCACAACAATTCCAGTCTTTTCAAATAGTGTTGTGTGTTGTTGCTATGTTAGCTGTTCAAGTCCATCGCAGCTTTCTGTTGTCAAAGGCATTCTTGAAGGCTGTCTGAAAAAGTATGTATTTTATGTGTGTATGTTTGTGTGTTAATTTCTCCTATGTATGGAGATTTTGGGGACACCCTTTCAAATCTTACAAGGTTTTTTTCTTTGTGTTTTTGTTTACTTAGGCTGTGATCCGAATTTGCAAGGCAGAAAGATTCTTTTACTGGAAGCTGGCCACAAGAAAGAGATGGACAAGGTGCCAGAGGTTTACAGCACAAGGGTCAGCTCTATCAGCCCGGGTTCAGCAACACTCCTTAGTGGTATATTACACTTCAGCACACCTGGTTTTAAACCTTTGCTGGTATCCTCTGTTTAGGCCGTGTTGGGCAGAGATCTATCATACCTATGAGTCTAGTAGAGATCGCTGATCTGCTGGGATTTTCACTCACAACAGTCGTCTCTAGAGTTTACACAGAATGATATGGGGGGAGGGGAGAACCCATTCAGTGAGCAGCAGTTCTACAGTTGCCTTGTTGATGAGAGGTCAAAGGAGAAGGGCTAGTCTGGTTTGTGATGACTGGAATGCTATGATGACTAAAAAAAATCTAGGCTTTACACCCATGCGAAGCAGAAAAGCATCTCAGCATGCCCATACCCTACCTTGAGACAGATTGTCTACAACAGCAGACCTCATCAGGTTCCACTCCTGTCAGCCAAGAACAAGAACCAAATGCTACAGTTGGCATAGGTTCACAGAAACTGCACAATTGAAGATTGGAAAAAGGTCAACTGGTCTTTTTCCAATCTTCAGCAATCCAGTCCGGGACGATGGCAAGCTCACTGTATCATAGACATCATTTTGTTGTGGTGTGTGTTAGTACATCTTCAGCTTGTTCTGTTCCTGGCAGTGCACTGGAACTCTCAGTATGTCGAGTGTGGATCAGAGGTGTCTGAATAAATCTCACTCGGGATGAGTCTTTGTCACAGGAGAAGGAGAGAGCGAAGGAGACAGACAACAGATTGAACTCCAAGCACAGATTCTTGTGAACTTTCATACCATGGTAAAAGGAGTTTAAGTTTAAATTGCTTAATGAGTGGCAATCTCTTTAAGTGATGTGGGTGTATGTGTAAAACTAGATCGAGGTTTAGATATTTGTCTTAATATACACTATATGCCAAAAAGTATGTCAACCATCCTAATTATTGAGTTTCAGCCACGCCCATTACTAAGAGGTGCATAAAATCAACCACATAGACATGCAATGTCCATACACACCTTTCCCACAAATCATTTGATGAGATTTCTGCCTTGCTAGATCTGCACCAGTCAACTGAGAGTGCTATCATTGAGAAATGGAAGCATCTAAGAGCAATAATAGTTCAACCAGTAGACCATGCAAACTCACAGAGCGGGCCTGCAGAGTGCTGAAGTGCATAGCCTTGTTTGTTGTTCATGCTGACTTATGAGTCAACAGATGCTAAAGGAGAAGGACAACAGAGCCAACAATCAAACCATGGATCCAGCTAAAATTTATAGTAACCAACACTATCAGCACGTTTAATATTATGTAGTCAGTATTCAGTCAGCATAATAACTCCATATTATTCAGTAGAAATTTCTTATTTTGATTGGATACTTACAATAAATATCAAATGGTTGAAATAATAGCTTTTTTTTTCTTATTGCATACTGGGGATTGGCATTATACGATTTGTCAAGTAAAGTGCATGTCTGTTTCACACACTTCTGTTTTACAGCTGTAACTGTACACTTCATGGCTTGCTTGCCTGAGTGACAACAGACTTGGACAAAATAACTCAAAATTATACAAAATATCAAACAAACAAAACATTTTTACATAAGTTTATACTAAGCATTGAGACCAAATTGCTGAATTTTCCATACAATGACGGAAAGCGCAACTTTAGATGAGTCTTCTGATGTGCATCAGGTCTGAATGATGTAATCCTTGTTAAAAAAATTGTAAACAGAAAATGAACTCAGTTTTTCCGTAGATGTTTTAGAATGTGGTACAGCTGTTTTGTTGATGCATTGTGTTGCTTTCAGCTTGTTAGCACTCCTCAGGACAACAAACTATAGCGATGTGTAGTGTCTCTTTACATATCATGACATTATATAGATATTTTTTGCCGTAGCGGCAAGCCTTAAATTGAGTCATCCTGCACCGCACCATAACTGGCCATGTGTCTTTCTTCACGCATGATGAACCATGTAAGGGTTCATTTAGAGGCAGCTCTCTGGTTAATTGAGGGGCATTATACAGGGAAAGAGCTCCCAGCAGGAAGAAAGTACATCTGCTCCAATCATAGCAAAGCTCATAGAGAGGACGCTGTCATTAAGCCTATTTGCAGCACTGCGTGTGGACAGAAGATTCAACAGGAAGTAGGTCAAAGGATAAAGGAGTCTTGCACACGGCACATTCTGAAATTTGGATGTCCATTGTGCCTATTCATTTTGTTCCATTGCCATATTCAAAGTGGCTTGTTTGGGGCAATTTAAGTGAATGTGCGGTATATGTGGACAGTATGATTTGTCTGCTTTAAGTAAGAGGCATTTTAAAACCAGAAATACAGCATATTACAGGGTTTTAAAATTGCATTTGTATTTGTAAATCAGTATGACTGATTTAGGAAATGCTCGTAAATACAGATTAAATTTGTTGAAACACATAATGACTAATTAATCATGGTATGATGTATTGTTGTTCTTCACATTCTGACCTAAAAACAACAGGCTCATTGTGTTTTAATCCTTCTAGCTTGCCCCAACTCAGATATGTCATCTCATTTTAAAGCAGTGGCTCAACTACAATGCATGGAAAAGTCATTTAACAGATTAAGTCACATGTGTAGGTGTGATTGAGTCAGCATTTGGCAAAGCCTGATTGTTTGTTTTACTAAACCATGTGAATTCTTACTCACGCAGTGACTCAGCTTGTGTCTTTTTATACAACAGGTCTTGGAGCTTGGGATCATATAGTCAATCTGAGATGTAAACCCTATCAAAAAATGCAGGTTTGTATACGATCTGACCGAATCAACGTGAGTGTTTGAAAATGGTAACAAAGAATGTAATCAATAAATAGCATATTGAGAAAACATTCTGGGTTCTTTGCAGTGGGTTCTAACAGTGGTGAGAAACCCTTTTTTATTTTGGGTGTGTTTTTTCTGTTCTTTTTCAACCTGTTCCAACTTTGAAATGAGCCACTTGACAAAGATGTGAGCCAGCATTATGTGACCAAATATAAATGTGCTCTTACTGTACTTATTATTATAAGAGTTATTAATTGAAAGGGTGTGACGCACATTTTCAGGAGTTGCAATTAAAATAATGCGAAGCTGAAATCAACATAATTATTTCATATTTATGCTCTTCACATGAAATCAAGGCACACATGGGCATCAAGTCAAAAATGAAGTTCTTCTAAAATATACTATAATGTGATTAAGATAGTCCACAAAATTTGTATTGCCTTAATGCAGCAGGCCTTATACTACATTTAATGTGCTGTCACAATAAATCATTGCAGATTAAACTAGTGGCTAGTTCCCTGTCTACTAATTAGGAAACTACATTGAGAAAACAGGGGCTAGAGGGGGAAAAAGCTGCGGAGAGCCCAGAGGTCAGCAGAAAAGCACCCTTGGTTTCTACACTCTTCTAGAAATGTGGGTCCACCTCGTAAGATGTGGCCATTCTCCATGCGAAAAGAAATCCTGTGGTTTCTGGGCAAGAGCAGGGTTGTCATAAGAGGCCACTATATGGTATCCCTCACTCGCTGTACCTTTTCTGCACCCCATAACCTCTCTTTTCTGTCTTGTGTATGTGTTTATGTTCAAACAAGGGAAAGAATTGCAATGGACTGAGGTCAACCTAACAAGATTCCCTTTCACCCTCCAATTAAAACCAAGTGGTTAGAGGGGAAAAAAGACCAAAATGGGTTTGGGAAATGCCAGCTACCAGAAAGTGTATTTTAAAGGTTTGGAGGTTCCCTCCAGAGTTATCAGATAACCAAAGTGGCTTGTACCTTTTTCTGGTATCTCTGGAGCAACAATAGCTGAAAATGCTCGTTGTTAACGATGGCAGTGACTAAAAGTACATAGCAACGCACAGCAGCATGAGAGTTATCAACAGCAGAGTTTTTCCTATGTGTAAAATGCTTGTAATTCTGGGTTTGGTCACGTTTTAAATCGTCCACCCAACCGTGTTTGAAAAAGTGCAAACCCAACACTGTTAGTGGTTTTAGTATGGGCATATCCCAAGTGCTTTATGACTAAAAAGATAAAATCCTTTGCAAAAAAAAAAATATCCATTCACTGCCACCTTAGTAACAAGTTTGTTGAGCTCTTAAAAGAGCAACAGTTTCAACACCTAAATCATGTTAGTGTGTAAAAGCAAAAATAATATTTTACAGATTAAAAAGCAGTCCATCATTTAACAACTGCAGCAAACAAAAATGTCAGCTTGAGAGCAATGTTCACATATTTATTATTTATTACCTGCCTGACTATAAATATAGGTGTAAACTCACTTAAAGAATTGTATGATATTTCTTGCCTCAGAGTACTTTCCAATTTAACCAAGTAACTTATTTGGTGTTGATGGTTTTTTGCCAAACTCCGATTCCCGTATGCTTGGTGTTTTTGGCTGGACTCTAGGCTGTAGTTAAACAGCTTTGATGTGTTCTAGTTTAGTGTAGCCCATGCTTTTGGAATTCCAGAAATAGGACCTGAGTGACATTTAGCATAACAGCTATTTGGACTTTTGCTTTAGGTTTGGGATGCTTGTTCTGATGCCCTGATCACGTTCGATAAGGAGAATCTGCAGAACGAGATGGCATACATTGTAGAGAATGACGTCATTGTGGCCGCTCTTACCAAGCAGCTGCAGACACTGTCTGGTAACCTATTTATTTATACATTTTTATAAATCATTGATTAATTGCTGTTAATTATGTTTGGTTTTGCAGTCTTGGGGAAGTGTTGGCTCAGTGGTTAATGGTTTTAGGCTACTCAGCCAAAGGTTGAGAGTTCCTGGCACTGCCAACCTGCCACCACTTTGACCTTGAGCAAAGACCCTTAGCACTTAACTGCTGTGTTGTATCCTGGCTCAGTTTTTTAAAAATGCTGTGGATAAAAGTGTCAGCCAAATGAGCAAATGTAACACGCAGTCCCCTCTGAAACTATTGGAACTAGGGAAAATTCTTGGCTGAAGCTGAAATCGAATATAATGAAAAACTTTGCCAAATACCGAACACGTTTTTCGCGGTTTTTCCTTTTTTTTTTTTGTTGGCTTTTTTTTTGTCTTGCTTTTCAAATAAAAAAAATCAATTACAAAAACTACAATTTCAAAATATTTATTTTAAACTGAACTTTTTTTTTCATTCCAGGAGGCATAGGCTACCAACAAGGCACAACATAACATTAAATAAATAAATTAGTAAATTTAAAATATTATGTGTTCATCTATGAGCCCCTTGAATAATCTATGTTAGGCCTATAACTGACTGCTGAAAGAATGTAACACTGTAGCTTACAACAGAAAAGTGCATTGACGAGTGCAAAAAAAATTTTCTATTTGGTTCTATACGGCTGATTATATTCGGGGTATATACTACACGCATTGTTGTACACCACGCCGCAGAGTATTATAGTAGATATAGTATAGTTAGATACGTTGTTAATGTTATGTTCCTTGATAGATTTAGTTAGTTTAAACTATAGATTAGTTCATTTAGTCCCCACTGGTTTTTCTGCTCCCAGTTTATAGTAATAGTTCATGTTTCTTGTTGTGTATTTTGACCCTGTTTTTTGTGACCGCAATTCCTGCTTTGCCCCGTTTATGCCTGTTTGCCGATTGCCCGACCCTTTGCCTGTCTAGACTACGTTTTTTTGGATTACGATTTGGATTTTCTGCCCTTAAATAAATACGTCTTTACCGGCACCTGCTTCCGTACTCTACTCACTTACGCGACGTGACCGAATACTCCGTGAGGTGTACAGGGACGCGAGCGGTATATATCCCGAATATAATCAGCGCTAAGCGCTGGTAGCTGAAAACAATAAAACTACACCCCGAACAACAACCAATGACAAAACAAACACACGTGTCCACAGTAAGCAATGTCACGGTTGTCAACATCCGAAGAGCATGCGCTCGTTGAGCACTCGTGCATGTGCGCACCCCCTCATCTCTCCGAGCACCGAGATCGTGAGATTAGCACATCTCACTTTGGCGTCATTGTTCGGTCAAACTTATTCTGCCTTTTCACTTATTCACTTATTTTCGGCCGAATAATTTCGGTTGCCGAACATTCGGTGCATCCCTAATTGGAACGGCAAGGCCAAATCAGGTGTTTTTGCTGTAGGCTTTTTTTTTTTTTTTTTTGAGATCAAAAGAAGAATATGAGAAGAGAGTTTAGAATTTCAGCTTTCATTTCCCGGTATTAAATATTTAGATCTTTTAAATGACGTAGAACGTGTAGCACATTTTGTGTCAGACAACCCAATTTGTAGGTGAGCAAAAATATTTGAACATGTGACTGACAGGTGTTTCTTGTTACCCAGGTGTGTCCTGTTAGATTACTTGTTTAAGTAATAAATATGTCTGAACATATAAATGTCCTGAAAAGAAAGAAATCACTGGTGTACCGGACAACAGACAAAGAATGGGTCGGCAAAGGAATACAGCTAATGACAGAAACATTGTGAGAGCTGTGAAAAGAAAAAAAAAAACAGCAGTGAATAACATCAACAACCTCCACAGGGCATGGGTGTATCACAAACCACCGTTCGAAGAAGACTTTGAGAACACAAATATAGAGGCCATACCACAAGATGCAAACCGCTCATCAGCAGTACAAATCAAAAAACCAGATTGGAATTTGCAAAGCAATACAGAGACCAGTAACAAGTTCTGGAACCAAGATTAACCTCTGCCAAAGTGGAGAAAGAAAGCATCTGCTCATGATCCAACACATACAAGCTCATCTGTGAAACATGGTGGAGGTAGTGTCATGGCTTGGGTTTGCATGGCTGCTTCTGGAACAGGCTCACTAATCTTAATGGATGATGTAACGCATGATGGTAGCAGCCGAATGAATTCAGAAGTTTACAGGAACATTTTGTCTGCCATTTCACAGAGAAATGCGTCCAAGTTAATTGGGAAAAACTTCATGCAGTAAGACAATGATCCAAAACACACTGCCTTCATGGGACTTAATGGGGGGGGGGGGGGGAATATTTAAGACTGGCCAAGTAAATCACTAGACCATAACCCAACCGAGCATGCATTTTATCTCCTGAAGAGGAGACTGTAGGAAGAAACCTCCAGAAACAAACCGCTGAATTAGGCTGCATTAAAAGCCTGGAAAAGCATCAAATAATAAGAAACCAACAATTTGGTGATGTCATTGAGTTTCAGGCTTGATGCAGTTATTGCATATAATGGATATGCAACCAAATATTAAGTGTTAAATACTTTAACTTCAGCACTTATCTATCCCTATACTTTTGCTTGCCTAATATAGGGTTCATTGTTTCATGTTTAACATGTAAATACAAGGAAATAAAAGCTGAAATTCTAAACTCTCTTCTCATATTCTTCTTTTGATCTCACACATCCCCAAATATCTTTGGTGTATAGCACAAACAATTGAATTGGCCTTGCCGTTCCAATAGATTTGCAGTGGTTTGTAGATGGACAGTTTAGCCTTGGATTTGATTAGCCACATAAACCAACACCTCGGAATAAAATTGGTGTCCTGTCAACATCAATTACAAATTGATATTGTAAATATTGTTTTTCTACCGCTTGGGTTTTGATTTGTGGCTGCTGTTACTCTGTAGCCTTTCCACTGTAGTTTTCCACTGACTGCAGGGTGGTGCTTGCTGTTTTTTTTTTTTTGTTTGTTTTTTGTTTTTTTTCTGCTGTCGAGAGCTTCCCGTGGTGCTTAACGGGGCCTGTGAACCAGAGCCTGGAGTGCATCCAGTTGGTTCTACGGCTGCCCTGTCACGTGGTGTCACCACAAACTGCTCCTTCCTGCCCGGTGCTTTTGTTTATTTGTACTTTTTCCTTTTGGATTTTTTAAGAACCTAGGCTCTTTGATGGGCTCATGTTTCTCTGCTATTTCAATCATGTAGCACATGATTAGAGTTACAGTTTCCATGAGAAATAGAGTTTCCACGAGACATGCGAACACATGCAATAGTCTACTGACCCATTCAAAAACCACGTTTCACACTGGAGCATCTTGCAAGCTCTGAGTGCTGGCGGTATTTAGGTGCAACAAATTGTTGCAATTAGCCAAGCCGCTTTCAGCCTCTGCAAATGAAATCTTCACCCTGCTTTGTCTTTTGAAAAGATATATATATATATATATTTTGCTCTCAGTAGATGTGGCAACACGTGTCTGTTCATGTGCATGTGGACCTTTTTCTTTTTCAGTGTTCAGACTACTTTTCCTAGTTTTAACCTGGCTCTGTTGGCCACAACTAGCTTTGGATGACTTCTCTGTAATCATAATAAGCAGACAATATTTGTCACTAGTGTTCAGTTTAGCGGACCAGATAGTCTCCAAATGCAAATGGTTGTTAGCTTTTCTATTTTCCGCTGCTTGAGAAGAGAAGGTTTTGATGTGTTTGCCTTAAGGTTTTGGGGTTTGTGTCTTGTATTTTGCATGATGCTTAATTATGTTTGGAAATGTGTTATGTTTCTCTCTCTTTCTCTCTCTCTCTATTTCTTTTTCTTTTTTTTTAACCCAGACTATACACCAATCAGCCAAAACATTAAAACTATACTGTCACTGAAGTGAATAACATTGACTGCATTGTTACAATGGTACCTGTGAAGGGGTGAGATATTTTAAGCAGCAAGTGAAACAGTCAGTTTTCAAAGTTGGTGTGTTGAAAGCAGGAAAAATGGGCAAGCATAAGTATCTAAAGATCTCAGAGCATCTCTAAAACAGCAGGTCTTGTGGGGTGTTTCCGGTATGCAGTGGTCTAAGCAAGGAGAATCGGTGACAGGGTCAGCAGTGCCTAAGGTTCAGTGAAGTGCGTGGGGAGAAAAGCAAGCCTGTATGGTTCGATCCCACAGAAGAGCTATGATGGAAAGGTGTCAGAACACAGTGCATCACAGCTTGCTGTGTATGGGGCTATGTAGCCACATGCTGAGTGCCCATGCTGACCCCGTCTACTGCCGAAAGTAGCTACAATTGGTACATGAGTATCAGAAATAAAAGATGGCCTGGCCTGATGAATCAAGTTTTCTTTTATGTGAATGGCCGGATGCGTATGCGTGGCTTACCTGGGGAAGAGATGGACAATGGGAATGCACAATGGGAAGAAGGAAAGCTGGTGGAGGCAGTGTGATGGTCTGGGTAATGTTCTGCTGGGAAACCTTGTCTCCTGGCATTCATGTGGATGTTACGTTGACACGCAGCACCTACCTAAACATTGTTGCAGACCAAGTACACCCCTTCATGGCGACAGTGTTCCCTAATGGCAGTGGCCTCTTTCAACAGGATAATTCACCCTGCCACCCTGCAAACATTGTCATGTTCCTCAAACCATTCCTTAACAAAGAGCTTAATGTGTTTATCTTGGCTTCTAAATTCCCCAGATCTCAATCCAATTGAGTTTCTGTCTGATGTGCTGTACAAACAATTCCAAAACATGGAAGCCCATCTCGCAACTTGCAGGACTTAAAGGATCTGCCTGGTGCTAGATACCATAGCACACCTTCAGAGGTATTGTGGAGTCTGTGCTGCAGTGGGTCAGAGCTGTTTTGACGGCCAAAGGGGGACCTACACAGTATTAAACTGGTGTTTTTTAATGTTATGGCTGATCAGTGTATTTTATACAAGTAAATCATTTGGGATCCATGTTCTCTGAAATGCTTGACTCATTCTAATATATTTCCTTTTTTTTCCTTGCATAGATCAAGTTAAAGTGCAGTACAGAACGAAGGTGGTGAAGTACACTTGGCCCAGGCCTTTCCAGGTGGCTGACTGCATCCCTTGGGTCCAGGTGACATTAGCCAACGGATCCACCTTGCAGACAAAGCTGCTGGTCAGAAGAATGCAGTGAACATGTTAGCTTGTGTAAGCTTTATAAGAGAGGTATTGTAAAGAGAATGTACTTTGCTGCTTGCTCTGACAGATTGGCGCAGATGGCCCCAACTCCATGGTACGAAGAGAGGCAGGAATTCCCACCATCAAGTGGAATTACGACCAGTCTGCCGTAGTGGCAGTTTTACATTTATCCGAGGTATATGGAGAGGAAGAATGTAAACTCCATTGTGTGTGTGCGGTTCTTCGATTGTAATCAGAGTGCTTTGGTTTGTTTAAAAGAATTTCAGTTCGCCTGAGTTAACTCTGTCATCTTATGTTTTCTCATATGCGTAGCCTACTGAAAACAATGTGGCATGGCAGAGGTTCCTTCCAACCGGGCCAATTGCAATGTTGCCGGTAAGTGGCTACTGACTGGAACTAGGTGGATTGATATTTGAGGTCAGGCAGTTAGAGCTGGATTATAGTCCTAACTGCATTGGACAGCTGCTGAATAGAAAATCATGTATTCATTAATTGATTTCCTTCTTTGTGTGTGTAGTTGTCAGACACACAGTGCTCTCTGGTTTGGTCCACCAGTCATCACCATGCAGAGGATCTCCTTCAGATGGATGAGGAGAGTTTTGTGGATGCTATTAACAATGCATTTGTGAGTCCACACTCCTCCCCAAGTTCATTTGAGAATTCTTTGGATGCTTTGCTGAGGAGATTTCTTGCATATCCCTGCAAGCAGAGATTTTTGATTTGAATTGTTGTCTTGCCCATGTCTGTTTTAAGTTTTCTCTCCATTTCATGTTTTACGGTTTTGGATTGTCCTTTCAAGGAAATGTTAGAGTAGTCATGGTTTGGCTGTTCCTCGGTGCTTAATGTCTTCAACCTGGTCCTCATGCGCATACACACCTCATAGTTCAGAAACTCATCTCCATTCCCAAGCTGGCTATTTTTGCCGAGGCCGCTGGTCATAAGCATAAGCTTGAGTCGTGCCTGCTCGTATGACTGGTTTTGTTAATTGAACCTGTAGCTTGCCAGTGTTGTTCATTATTGTGAATTAGACCAAATGTACAAAAATTTGTGGTCTGTTCAGCGTCTTCTTTTTAATTACAAAAAGACTTAGTTGCGGTGCAAAAGAATAGATGTGAAACAATTATATGTTCACAATAGTACTATCTCTACATTTTTAGAGTAATTCTAGGGTTGTACAGGGTAAAAAGTTGTTGGGGTTACACCATGTTTGGTGTACAATTGGTCCCTTCCCATTCTTATTGTTTGATTTTGTTTTTTCACTCTACAGTGGAGTAATGAGAACCAGTCTGACCTGACGGAGGCCGCCGGCTCTTTGTTCCGCCACGCCCTGTCCATCCTCATGCCCAATGGCGCCTCCAGCCGCCAGCTTCCACCAAGCGTGTCTGCTATTGGCCCTAAGAGCCGGGTCATGTTTCCTCTGGGAATGGGCCATGCCTCCGAGTACATCCGCCACAGAGTAGCCCTAATTGGGTATGTGCATCTGAAACCTTTGTGAAAACTGTTTAGTGGTTGTTTTTTTGCAAAACACATTATTTTGCTGAAACCCGCCTGTGTACAAAGTTATTTTTTTCCATTGTAGTCATTTAGAGATATGTGCGTGCCAAAATGAATTTATGATTTACGTGTTTGTTCTTTTCAATTTCAATGTTAGTAGGTTACAGTTATTGAGTCTGATTTACACAGTGATTTATTTATTTCTCTTCCTTTAGAGATGCTGCACACAGAGTACACCCTCTGGCAGGGCAAGGTGCCAATCTAGGATTTGGGGATGTGGTCTGTTTGACACAGGTGCTAAGCCAAGCTGCATTCAATGGCAAAGACCTTGGTAAGTGTTCCAAAACAAATATCTGGAATAGATGTCAGTTTGTGTACCCTCATTTTTTATATGCCACATATTCATAGTTTCAAATATATGGTGTTTTATTTAATAAGCAAAAAAAAATAGTACCAAGCTAGAAATGTGCTTGTGAATTGACTGCGTATGAGGTAAAATCCAAGAATGCTACTCCAGATCTCACATACACATTGCATAAGGAATAACCATTTAAATTTGTAGGAAAGTTAGAAGACATTTGAGGATTTGTGGTCGGAAATGCTGCCCCTATCTTACTGAATAGCCTTGATATTAAACTTCGTACCTTAGACCTCAGACTTGAGAGATCAGCATGTTTCTAAACATAATCCTCAGTGCATGGTTTCCTAAGCGCTTTTCCATTACTCAAACAAGGAAAAACTCTTCTTAGTTTTATTATATATTAAACCAGTTAATTTTATGTTTTTTTTCCTTCTGCTGCCAAGACCTAAAATGGAAATCATTAAAAAAAAAAAAAAAAAAAACGAGCCACATATTGAAGTCAAGTTTTGTTTTGATATCTGTGCTTTTCTATGCTATTCACTGCCTTTGAAGTAGCACATGTATAGCTATTGCAAAGCAACATTATCTTATACTTTACTGTATATACAAGACTACGTCATTAGTTATTATTTTGTGCTTTGGCCTCCAGGCGAGATGCAGCACCTGCTTGTGTATGAAACCGAGCGTCAGAGGCACAATCTACCCATGATTGCAGCCGTTGATCTCATGAAGAGACTTTACTCCACTAATGCTGCCCCGCTGGTGCTACTGAGAACCTTTGGCCTCCAGGCCACTAACGCACTGCCACCTCTCAAAGTAAGAACCCCGTGCGCAGCTGTTTGTGTACTCCTGTCCATCACATTGTCTCAAAATGATTCTAATATGAAAGATGGTGCTGTCATCTCTGTCTCTCATCTCACTGCAACTACATTCTACTTTGAATCACTTAAATTCAGGTCCTTATTTTGCTTCCTCTGCAATCTCCCTCTCTCCAACCCTGTCCCCCATCTTGTCTTCTGATTACATGCTTTTATACTCTGAACTGTATCTGTAATTTACATGGTCAAGAGCTACTACAGCTAAGTTTAGCATCAAATTTACTGTTTCTGAAAGTGTGGGTGGGGTTGCATGCCTGTACACAAGCGGTATTGGCTTGTGTTTTCACACTCCTTTTATTACAGGCTGCTCATATGAAACAGCCCGATTCTTTTACTAAGCAGAATCTACCAACAAGACCATATCTTCTTGTAAAGGCTTGTCCTGGGAGTCTTTGAGGCGATCTCACACATAGTAGATGCTTAAGGGTTTTTGTTTGTTTGTTGTTTTTCTACCTATAATTTTCCTTCAACTTCCAACAGGAAAAAAATTATTAGTTTTGTAAATTGCATGTGCAGTATGACTGACCAATGATTCATTTTATAATCATTATATATTTTCAGGAATATATTTTCTTTTTTATATCCACAGGAGCAGATTATTGCATATGCCAGCAAGTAAATGACATGCAAAGGCTGGTGGTTCAAGATGGCATGGAAATTTTGTCTACAGAATATATGTAAAAGTATAAATTAATAAATTCTATTTTAAGTCATATGCATCTTTGTATGGGATGTTTACTTTTGCCACAAGTGTACAACTCCTATTCATTTCAGGGCATTCATATTTTCCCCATTGTACCTTTTACAAAGCAGGTAATGCTAATGTATAACCACACCAGCAAAGCTTGCATAATTACAGATGTACAGCTTGGTCTGATAAAGCAGTTCACACTACAGTTGCGGTTGGAAGTTTACACTCATCTTGGATATTAATATCATCTCAATTTTGGGCTTTCAATCGTTATTTTTGATCTTTTCTTTTTCTGGGGCAGAATGATTGTACAACATACATCTTTAATAAAAAAAAAAATAAATAAATAAATAAGAATTTAGTTCACAAACTTTAATTCACTTCAATCAACACAGAACCAGAATTAGGACCAAAATACAAGTTGGATTTACACAAATCAGGCATGTGTCTTGGAGCCATTTCTAAACAATTGCAGATTCCAAGATTATCAGTTCAAACAATTGTATGTAAGTACAAGTTATTGGGAAGTGTAGCCACTTTGCCAATGTCCCTGGAAGAAGACCCAAACTGTTACCCTCAGCTGAGAGGAAATTGATTCGGATGGTCAGGGGAAAAAATCCAGGAACGATCAAGGTACAAGCCTGCAATGAACTGGAAGCTTCTGGAACATGAGTGTCACTGTCTACAGTCAAGCGAGTTTTACATCACCATGGATTGAAATGCTGCCATCCAAGAAAGAAGCCCCTGCTCGAAAATCAACACCTTCAAGCCCATGTTAAGTTTGCAGCTGACTATATGAACAAAGAAAAATCCTTCTGGCGGAAAGTTTTATTGACATATGAGAAAAGATTGAGTTGTTTGGTGACAATGACCAGAGGTATGTTTGGAGGAGTAAAGAACACTGTACCAGTTGTTAAGCATGGTGGTGGTAGCAGTATGCTCTGAGGCTGTTTTGCTGCCAGAGGAACTGGTGCATTGCACAAAGTAGATGGAATAATGAAGAAGGAGGACTGTGCTTAAATGCCGAGTCAGGGCCAGGAAATCCAACAAATGTCATTGAAATCTACCAATTATACCAAGGAAAGCCGTCAAATATCCAACCAGAATTCTGCCAGAAGCTGGTGGATGGGCTCCCAAAAGCGTCTACTCGAGGTGAAACTTGCTAAGGGACATTCAGCTAATTAGGTGTGCTGTATGTATATTATTGACCCTGTATGTATAATTTTGACCTTATGTTGACTACACAAAACCCCAAATAAATTAAATCTTGTGAACCATATTCTTGTTTTTGTTTTATTATTAAAGCTGTATATTCAATAAAAATTATGAAAAAAGAAATGTATGTTGTCCAATCATTCTGCCCCAGAAAAAGAACCGTTCAAAGAAATTACTGAACGTTCATGTTCATAATCAGTGTATGTAAACACCCGACTGCAACTGTATAAAGTCACAACCTGTCTGACAGTTGGCTAAATATACTATACCTCAGACAGAAAGACACTCTCTTACAGTGCTTAAACTCTGTTATTTGACCAAAGCTACAAGAAATTGAACTGAACATTAACAAAAGTGGTGTTGCAGTATTTACTCGGATGACATCCATATTAGGTTAAATAAAGCCATAAAATGTCACTCCTAATCTCAAATTCTAATTGGACTGCTTTCATGAAGACAACACTTAAGAAGAATATAAAGGAAAAGTACACAAAGACAAACTTTAGCAACACTAGGGCAGTGGTGAATTAGTGGTTAAGGCTTTGGGTTACTGATCGGAAGGATCAAGCCCCAGCACTGCCAAGCTGCCACTGTTTCACCCTTTAGCAAAGTCTTTAACCCTCTCTGCTCCAGGGTGCTGTATCATGGCTGACACTGTGATCTGACCCCAACTTCCTGATATGCTGGGGTATTCGAAACAAACAATTTCACTGTGTATATGTATGTTTGACCAATAAAGACTCTATCATGATTGGACTGCGATACTGAAGTGGCTTTAAAAACAGTTTTTATCTAATCAAAAAGAAAAGCATATTTTTGCCCTTATTTTAAAACATACCATCCTAAGTAGGAAACAGACTGGCTTCCTATCAAAATTGCACACTATATCTTTTCTCTTATTAACATAACTGTCAAACATTTGAAGAAAAAAAAACTGACGTGAGAGTAAGCTATACAGTGAACATTGAACAGAATTCTGCAGGCAACAGTGTGAGATGAAACAAGGCTGTTATTTAACTTTATTCAGTAGCTTCATTACTAAACTAAGCTTGGTGCAGGAAGAGCAAGGCATCCTGCTCTTCCTCTGTATTGTATTAATTTATGTTCCTGCTGTGTGCAAATGACTTAGTGCCACTCCATCCCAACACAGTTTAATTACAGTACATACTACATGAACACTACCAGACATGGTTTTCAGAAAATAAACAAACAAAAACAAAACTGAAACAAAGATCACTTTGCCCTGCATAGCAGACTCAATCTGAAAACATCTTATAATGGGTTAACTTGCAGGGAAATTTGGTGTGGCTGTAAACACTGTCACTGAAAAAGAATGCAGAGTCTTCTACACAATTAAATCAGACTTTGGCAATACATCAGTACCCATTACAGTCCATTTCCAAATTGTCCGTGGTGTGTGAATGTGTCACCCTGTGATGGGTTGTGACCCGTCTAGTGCCCCGAGTTCCCTGGGATAGACTCCAAAGTGCCAGTGACCCTGTCTAGCTACAGAAAATGGATGGATGGTTTGTTTTGGCTATGTGAGGTATCCCTCATGGTTCTGTACTTGTTCCAATCCTTTTCACAGTTTAAATGCTTCTCCATGGTTATATTACCATATTTTTTTTCTTTAATTAGTCCCAAATCTTTCATATATGAGCCTGCAGACCTCTGAACGTGACCGATTGGAATGTATTCAAAATTCAGCTGCTGAAAGTAAATGTCTCATGTTTCTACCCTAGCTTTCTTGAATGTTAGTTCCCTCCCTAAATTAACATGCCTGATCTGTGTTAATCAATGCCTTTAAAGAGGACCTGAACTTGGCTAGGACCAAACTTGCACTTTCAGCCCACTTTCTCCATTTGTTTATCAACTCTAATCATATTTAATACAAAATCCTCCTGTTCACCTGCATAGCCTTAAATGACTATGCTACAGGTTAAGAAGTTGAACTGTTCACCCCATGCACTCATTAGTTAAGATCATCTACTGCCAGTGAATGGTCTTTCTTTTATGAGTGGCCATTCCTCCAGTGCAGTGCTGCCTAATCTTTAGAATTGAACTCCATTAAATCTGACCCCTTGCCTGTATCACATACTATACCACAGCTCAGAACCCATCTTACATTGGTACACTAAGCACTTGCTCTCTCTGCTATATAACTTCTCATTCTGTTTCTCCCACTTCTATAGCTACCTTTTGTCATTGCTTTTAAGACTATGTTAAAATGATCAAATTGTTTCATGTTGGAAGTGACCTTGAGGTTGAGAATTATAATATAATTATGATTAAACCTCCTTATAATGTTTCATTATAAGTAAGAATGCGATGCACTTTCTTGTAATCCCCTAAAAAACAGCTGGTGAATATTATAGAATGTTCAACTGAAATGAAGCTCAGAAGCTTATTAAATTGTAATTCTGTGACTATGAAAGTAGTTCACAATTGGCAGTGTGGTTTGTATTCAGTTGGTAGAAATAAATAATCCAATTTCTTTTTGATGAACAATTCATGATGTTCATTGTTTTCTTTTGCTTTGCCAGTGTTTATTGACCAATTATGCTGATAAAACACACCAGCCCTGTGAAGATTTGCGAATCTCTGAAGACTTACTGTAGTTATTTTCTAGTTGTAAATAAACTCAAAACCCAGTGATTTCATCTAAATTACAAACCATGTATATATGTATATTGTACATATAAACAGAAATTAGTTTGAGCTGCTGTTGGTGTTTGCATGGTTGTAAATTGTTTGTCTCTGTGGCTCAGAAAACCACCTATTTTATAGACAAAGCTTGCTAAGCTCATTGAGTTCTTAAATAAAAACATTTGTAGATTCCCTGCACAATTTCAAGTGGACCGGGAATGCAACCTTGAGGCACTCCTTATAAATCACAGTTAGCATGAAGAGGTTTTACTCTATGATCTACCAGCTGATGCCCAAGAGAACTATTAAGCATGATTAATTTTTTTAGAAACCATCCACAAATATACCATGTCATGTAACTACAAGGTTAAAAGCCTTTAACAATGAGTGTTTGTTTATTTTCTTATTCACACGGTACATAATCGACAATGACTGAAACTGGTTAAAGCATATTTATAGCATCTGTTGTGTTTAGCAGAGAGTATTAAGGATAATCATTAACATTTTTCATATAACTTATGCACATGATCACATCAGTTATTTCTGTCACAAAATAATTATGAATAATAATCCTATTGATTAATTGATATACAGTATATACAGTCATGGGTAATGTGTATATACATAGGCATGTTAAAAGTAGAAATGGTCATGAATAGAATACATACAAATGAATAACGATGTTGAATATGCACTGTTGTGCATTTAGGTAACAATATCTATATGTAATAAATATTTATATTTATACAGTAATTCACAAAAGATACTTTGCATATTAAGTGCATTGAACCAAAAGCCTTTTTGTATTGTTTTTTGTTTTTTTTTAAACCCACATTCCCACAGAAGTGTTCATGTACTATGCTGGGGTACCTGTAATGTGGCTAATGCAAACAGTGTTCTAACATCACTAGATGACTGGGTAATTTAGGTAGAAACCTGAGTTCATATGAGTAGACAAAACAGTAATGCTTTCACAATTGGGCAAGTTTCACAATATCTGCAAGATTTCTGTTGTAGCACTAGACGTTACAGCTTCTCAACATACGAACAGACACACATAAATACACACGTACATATATTCATACAACAGCATTCATGCACTTGACCAAGTTCAGTGATGAGATGACTTTACTCTTGTATCCATCTCGACCTGTTTTCCACCAGTAATTACAAACATAAACAACAGTAAATTAACTGCTACAACTAAACTATTTGTGCTGTGAGAGGGTGTAATATTTTTAGAATTTGTACTGCAATATGATTTTAAAAGTTTTACAGATTGGATCCATTTATTTTTAGTAACGTGTAAACACATGACTGGCGATTACTAACAGAATGTTACTGCACAGAAACTGATAATTCTTACTGGGACTTCCAATTCATTTCCATAATCAATAATCACCCCCCCCCCCCCAAAAAAAAAAAAAACCCAAACAATTTCTGTACACAGCACAAGGCGAGGTCCTTAAAAAGCTGTGAATGGTTGTATTAAATCTGACTACCCATCACAAACTCAAAGACTGCCAAAATAGACAGGCAGCGCCTCAGGTGAGACGAAAGAAGGAGAGAGAAAAAAATGTAAACGCCCCAAGTTACAAAAATAAACTACTCCTGGGTTAAGCATACAGTAGGAATATGAGGTTGGCCTGGCCATTTTTACAGAAATACAGGTCATTTTGTTGCAGAAAGAATGCTCTGGGTGTTTGAATGGTAGGGAAGGAGAAGAGCATGGCTACAGTGCAGGGCTGCTTGAAGCTCAGTGAGGAGTGTGAGGCGTAGGCGAGGTTCCTCACTCTGAACCTGTGTTTACCCACCCAGTGGCACCAAAAAGTCTGCGGGCTTTAGTGAATGTTCAGGTTGTGAAAGTAATCAAAAGTCGCCCCTAAGGCCCAGCTCGTTTCAGCATTGTTCACCTTTTTAGCAAGCTGTAGGAGATAAACGGACAGAAGACATAGAATTAGCATTAAATTGCTCAAACTGCCTAATTTTCTGCAGTTCATAAATAGAAATACACTGTATTCATTTTTTACCAAGTCACAACTCACTTTAACTACCAACTAATTTGCATTTTTATACAGTAAGAAAGTTGCTGAGTCATCATAAAAACTTGAGAGTGAAATACCCACCTGCAGAACAGTGTTGTCCTTGAAGCCAAATCCCTCTTTCAGAAGGACAGTGATATAGGTCATGTCCATGCACAAGAAAGGGCTGATAGGACGGTATTTAGTCATCTTGTTGCAAACTTAACAAAAGAGAGAAAAGGATACATTTTATATTGTAATCCATGTCTATTAAATAAAATATTAATCAATGGATTAATCACAGAAAACAAAATAGGCAGTCATTTTTCATTTACGTTTAGAAAGCTACACACCCTCCAAGCAGTATAAATTATTGCGAAGAATTACGCAACACACCAAAATACTAATGGAAGTCACGTTTGCCTGTCTGCCACAACACCGAGAAATACAATGTGGACCATTTTTCTCGAGCTGAGGTGGAAGATAGATTGTTTCATGGCTTAGGTTGCGCATGTTATAAAGAGGTGGCAAGCCACAAGGGCCAAGCTGTGACAGGTTGCCAAGTGTTCTTGTATGGGGCACATCATTAAGTCATAGCTCCTCTTGTTAGACATCTGGCAATGAGTGCATGACAGTCAAAGAGGAGGAGGAGGTAAACCACGTGCCAAAAGTAGCTCGTCAGGAACTACACGACAGAGTTCTCACTACACAAATAAAAGCCTTAGATAAAATACCCGACTCATTTGCGCTCAAGATAAATCTAGCACTTCGGTGATATTTATTATTTGACAGATTCTGGGTAGTAAGCCAAAGGCTATAAATCAATCTCAAGAGTCAGGCGCTTTTTTTAAAAGGCTGACTTTCATGTAATAATCAACAGCCCAGTGTTTGCAGTAGCATACATTACGATATTATTATTATTACGATAGCTAGGCCATTATTCGGAGGGCACTAAAATATTCCACGCTACAGTAGTGGGCTGGGCAGATACAGAGGTAGTAGAACACACAGGGTCAGGTATTTGTGTGGGAGAGGGACAGGGTGTGTTTATGCGGTGGCAAAGCTGTCATTTTGTGAAGGTTGTGCGATTGTCGGGAGTCTCAAATGCAAATAAGCACTGAGGGTTTATATTTGTACAGTGTGTACGGTAAGGCTTTGACCTGAATGTGCCTGGGAGGAAAGGAAAACTGGCGCCTTACCTTCCTTGGCTCTCTTCTTGAAATCTCTGACCTCCACAACACCACCTCTGGAGCCATCTAAGACAGAGACAGAAAAGAACAAATCGGCTACAGAAATTCTCCTAAAATTCTCCTAAATGAACAAAAGCAGCAATCTATTACCAATAAGGCCAGAATCCACAGCTCTGTCATAGTAGTGGGAGAAGGCATAGAAGACACTGTTTCCCTTGAGTTCATAGGGCTGGTGTATGATCCCCTTCACTACACGCATCACTTCATGGTAGCACAGTTTATATCCTGCATAACCTGTGGAGGCAAGATCCAATGAGATGTGATGGATTTTTTAAATGACCCATTTCTCAGAAGATGCATGTCATGCAATCATTGAGTGGGTGCATTTTATATGTTGCCAAATGCAAAAAAACAAGGCAAAGACACAAGGCAAAATACAATACTACAATATGACCCTAGATTTAAGAGGTACTACCTCAGAAGCTAAAAATAGATACATACTTTATTAAGGTAGTATGGAGTATGGGCTCATTGAGCAGAAGCCATGTGCTGACAGAGTCTACACTTAGAGCAGAAGCCAAGTTTGTTAGCGATTTCATATTATGAAATTGGGAGTGGTTATGATAAAGCTGCAAGCTATGTAAAACAGAAAATACCAAGCATGTGACCTAACCAGTATCCCTTGGCTACATGACTGCGGTAAGGGAGGGTTATATCATTTGAGGACTCAACTAACAATTTTCTCTTCACTTAAATACAATGTTTGCAGTATTATTATTGTTCAAACGCCTGAGAGGTGGACAATTACACGGAACTGGCAAAACCCTGAATATGCTGTTTGGCTCCACAATCACACCCTCACTAAAGTGCTGTCAAATTAATGTCTTAAACTCAATTTTGCTCAGCCTTGTGTAATGGGATACTCGTATCAAGAACATTTTTGGAACTGAGTAATTACTTGATAATAGAAAGTTATCTCCTCTGAGACTTGGGATTGACGTTGATTCTTTTTTTTCTGTTGTGGAATTTGGGGAAAAAGAAGAAAAGCAGGTTGCTTCTTAAGCTCTTACCATCTGGGATTCCACTGACTTTGTACGTGTTCACACCAAAGGTCCAATCTTCTCTGAACTTCTTAGGTAGGCAAGAACTTGTGAAAACCTTGTAGTCAAGACCTGGAGGATACACATGTTAGTGCATTATTGTAACCATCAATGGATCCTGATCCTGAAAGATTAATGTTCGAATATAAATGTGTTGATTATCTAAAGGAGCATCAGGAACCATTACCATCTGCTCCAAGTGCACCGAGAGTCGCCAGTCGGGCTGCAGCAATTCCATGTCCAAGGTAACTAGATAAGGAAATTACGTTGGTATATAAATAAATTTTTCAGTTCTAGTTCTATCAATACAACATAGAACAAGTTTTGCACCAGTAAAATACCTGTGGGTGTAAAGCTCGTAAGTAGTGTTGAACATGTTCATGCGTGCAATGTAATCGTGAGGAGCATTCTGTACTGTTTTCTGCAGAGGAAAAAAAAGATAATTATGAGGATGTGATATATATATATATATATATATATATATATATATATATATATA
>JAFFST010050271.1:222980-248825 GCA_022414735.1 Noturus placidus | reverse complement strand
ATTTCTGTCATAATCTATTGATCTTAGGCAGACCTTTGATTTTGGGAGAAATGTGATCTGGGTTGAACCTCCACCCAAATCCAAGATTCCTACAGTTTTTCTGGTATTAGCATACAAGTGACCTATAACAGAAGTATGGCAAAATTATATAAAGGATACAATTTAAAGATCACAACATTATATGCAGATGTAGGGTTTATCATGACCTTTAGTACTGTTCAATTATGGCCATATTTTAATAAAACAACACAAGAGCTCATTCTGTCTAGGGAAGACAATAAAGGCATATTAGAAATAGTTAGGAGAGCTTAAGTCATAGTTTATGGGTATCTGTCTTTTTTTAAGCTATATAAATCACTCATTCTATGGGAGTTTTCCCCCAAATTGAGAACTGTGGCTGTCAGAGGCGGATTGTAGAACCTGAGTCATGGGCAGTATAGCAGAGAGGAGACACCATTAGTTTATCTCTCTAAAAAAATCCGTGAGACTCCACACCGACCACAGACCACCAGCCACCATCCACATCTGACACCACCTTAGCAAAACATGAGCAATACTTAACCTGTCAGGAAATTCACTGTAACCCAGGCCAGCACTCCTGTAGAGCAAGAGAGACAATCCATGGGATTACAAAATATACTGATGTTGTCGAGTTGTTTTTTTTTTGTTTTGTTTTTTTACAGAATTAGTCATCTGGGCAGATAACACTTGCTCAGCACAGACAGGTTCACCACTTTTAATACACTGAACTAAGTATCAGACCCTTTTAACATGAATTTTGTACTAGAACAAAGCGTCTTCTAGTATGAACTGCTTTGAATAATACTCTTAAGCATTAATTTCAAGAAAGCAGTAACAGATTATTACTTGAAAGTTGAAGTTACCGTGGTATAATTTCTTTATTCTGGCAGCCTACGCCCTACTTTGGGATACAGGGCCACCACTGAGTCCTTGCCATAACTTTGCCACCTGCTATTAGTGGTTTTAGGCTCTGCCAGATTGCTCAGACGGATTTTAAGTACATGCACTGCATGTTTCTTCATTAAGGTCAAATCTTATTTCATAAAGAGTGTCCTGATTTCTTGGCCATCAGGGTTCAGCCCAGGTATTCAGACATGTCTGAGTGATAATACTCATAGCTCATAAAAGCAGGTAATGACTTGTACATCTGAGCTTGCAATAACAAAACAATGTGTAAAGCTAAATAGTATTTAACAATACATGAAAAATTCATTAAGCTTTCAACTTTAAAGAATATTGCCATGATGTGGCGTTCATATTTAAAATTACAACATAGCATACAGTTGGCATGGCATATCTAAGGCTGCATTATTTTGGAGGAAAATAAAATAATGGCTAAATTGGAAAAGCAGTGAAAAATTAAGCCTTAATACCTTCATTTGTGCCATTCATGAGTGTGACACTGTTCTTTGGCACATAGAAAGGAGATTCGTCAAATACATGTTTCACCTGTGAACATAAAAATTTGATTAATAATTTCAGTCTTTAACACACAATATAACTGCTGTACAACTATAATCTCAAATGATTCGCAATTTATTCAAATATACTCTGTATGAAAAGCAAATAAATAAATAAACCTCATGCCAAATCCTTTTATCTTCAGGAAATGCAGTGAATCAATTGAAATTGTCTGTAACTGAGGGAATTTTAAACCATGTCTGTGGTTGCTATGTTGGTAAAATAATTCAAAGGCCAGTTTAGCCCAATGTTCCAGACAGCCTCAAAACAGCTGTTTTTATGCAATAGCAGCCTCTATCCCTTTTTTCTTACTTTTTCTCTCCATCTCACACACACACAATGTGGTTAACATCTCCCTGTCTTTGGCGGAATAGTTGGTTTCTCCACCAAACTGTCTGAGGAGAGGAGAGATGGGAGAAACAAATCAAGGCAGTGAAAAAGACAGCCTGCCTCACCTCGTCCAACAGAGATTGGGCTTTCTCCTTGGGCATCAACCTCAGGCCAGCAGTGGCTTTCAGTAACACGGGGGTCTGCCACCATTCCTCCTTGGGGATGGTCTTTTTAGCCACCTTCAGCAGCTGTCTGATGGTCTCTCCACCCTGAAGCAAACAATTTCACTACGGTGAATCCACTGACCATGAAGCAATTAACAAGTATCTTAACAACAGAAAATTATTAACAAAATCTATCTACTGGACACAATTGTGGAAGTAGAGGGCAGAATAATTACTAGCATAAGGCAACTCAGCCTGTCCCATCCTGTGAATAACACCAGATTGGAAAAGTACATATATCACTATGAAAATAACTGTGCTGTCACAGAGTAAAGCAATACTTTGGTGGAAAGTCTGGAATCCAAATTCTACTACTGACCATCTTATCATCATCAAGTGATCCATAAATGGAAATAACAAAAATGTAATCTGGAATTTGAGTTAAAACTGTGGTGGAAAAATTGAGGTCTATTAGGACAGTAATACTGTCTATAAAAATGTTATGAGAATGATATACGCTTACCTCTTCAGGATTATCTTCATATGCTGACAGTCCAGGCTTCACTGCATTATACATTTCATTATCAAGCACCGGCAGCCCAGCTGTCAGGGACGCACAGAGACAGATGACAGATGAAACAATTGGTTTAGAAGACACATTAGGTATCTACCGAAGTTAACTTCTTCAACTCGTATACATCAACTGTGCTTGTACTTAGACTTTTGGCCATTGTGTACTTTGTAAATGGCTATTGTAACCATAAAATTGTGACCACAACGTTTTTTCCAGACAGACAAATTACCGGTTCCTTCGGACTCAAAGTTTACATCATTACGGGTGATGTTATGTCTCAATATGAAGAACATTTTTATAAATGACTTCTACCACTCATTTTGAACAGACTTCCCAATTTTGATGTTCGAATCTGCTTCAATGTCAAAACTGCAAACTCTTACACTTCTCTCTCCCTCTCTCTCTCTCTCTCTCTCTCTCTCTCTCTCATACACATACAAACACACACACACACACAAACTTTCTCCGCCTGCAAAGCTCTCTTTCTCTTCCCACCCGAATGTTTCTATTTGCCTTAGCACCTTACAGTGAATAATCCTGCAGTAAACCCAAACACTGCAGAGAGACAGCACTGGGTTTGCTAGCACTGGAGAGAGAAAGCAAGCGCGAGACGGTGAGAGAGGCAGAGTGAGAGAGAGAGAGAGAGAGAGAGAGAGAGAGAGAGAGAGAGAGAGGAGTCAACTGAGTTTACAAGGCAGCACTACACAGGATCATTCGGAGTTCATGCTGTGATGTTGTGCCCTGAAAATGGAGGAAACTGGACTGGAGCGATGGAGCCACTGCAGAAGAGAATATTAAAACAGCTAGAAAACTGACAAAGGCACTTACATGCTGCTAGGTTCAGATGTTCTGAATGGACTTCTTAGCAGAGGTGAAAGGGAATAGAGAGAATACACACTCACCTGGGTCCTTCTGAATGAACTTGTAGATGTGGATGCGGGTGCCAGTGCTGCCGGCGTCAAACATGATCCCATGAAAGGTGCGAGGCGGTAGTACCTCCGCCTCTGCTGGTACCTCTGGAGGCAGTAGATTGTCCATGCTGGCATGGTGGTTGAATATGCGGTGGCGGTAATTGTACAAATGGCGGTTGTACAAGGGATGGTTGTAGTATGTTGCTTCAGCTGGGAAGTACGCAGCCAAAAGCCACATGGACACCACTGACAGAAGAAACATCTGCTGTAGCATGGTTTCTCTCTTGCACGGCAATACTATCAACAACCAGGGATGGATTTCTTTCAAATTTGTTCTAATATCTCCTAAGCTGATTTCTAAAGGAAGATGTGTTTTTCTCTTGTGGAGAAAGAAGCAAAGGAGCATGCAAATGCAGATGAAGGTCAGCAGATGAGGTGAGCAGCTGAAGAGAGGAGAAGAGCAGTAGCAGAGATAGAGAGAAAGAGAGGGGGGTGAAGACAGAGACACACTCGGGACTGGATGGTCTTCTGTTAACAGTATATAAAGACATAAGGGCTTGGCAAGGGGCCATGCCAAGCAACGCCATCCACCAATCCTGAGGCTTGCCATCTCAAGTCCTCCAGGAGCCATCCTCCACCATCCTCTTCCCCTCCCTTAAAAAAAACTTTTGGAATACCTGCTACACAGCACAATTTATTTTCCTCTTTCTCCTAAATAGCTGTAGCAACCCATGGCATCCTCATCTTAAGTGGCTTAAATGCAGCTAGAACGATTCCTATAAAGCTAAAAGAAGTATATATTAGGATTTCAAAACAGGTTAGACTACTAAGACTAGGAGCACTGGTCTTAAAATACACTTTTATGGGTGTACTTAATTAAGACCTTTAGTCTTACTTACTACTTACAGTCAAACTTGTTACTTAACTATTATCTCTGTTGACAACCATTTCACCGTCCACTTGCAAACTTTAAAAGTACTTTAAGCCAGACTTTTCTGTATTTTCCCCTTATGTAGAGATAGTAGTAGTAGTACAGACATAAATCTGCTACTAAAGAATAATAAATTACTTTACACAAAGCAACAGCAAATGAAGACATAACTCATTTTCATTTTTCAGCTCATAAATTCTTAATGTGGAGCTTTTCTGTCCTTGGTTGTGCATAAAGGAAGAACAAAGAAATGCAGACATTATCCAATTCATTGCGGGTCTTTAAAATGAGGATATAAAATTACACTATAAACATTAAAACAAGACAGCTTGGAGAGGATGGTTGTGAGTATTTCTGGGGAAATGGGTGGTACTTGTAATTTCTCATTTACCATCACTTGATATTTTACTTTAATTCACTGCTTTCACTGAAGAGTGCATGTAGGTTCTATACCAAGTGAACTTAAGGACCATTCAGAAGTAAAATAAAAAGTTATATCTCTGTGCTTTGCAATTGAATGTAAATGACCAAATTTTTATATCTTAACTAAAATGCATAAAGTGATTTTCACAAAAAGAGAATTAAGAGGTGTATGAACACAGCCTAAGCATTAAACTGGTATAAGCAGTAAAAAAAAGCATGTGAAAAATCATTTAACTCCCACTCATTGCTTCAACGACCACAGGATTGTGGAGAAAATATCTACAGGCTTGCTTAAAAGAAGTATGAGAACTATGAGTGGTTAGACTCTCCTCTTTAGGTGGGTGAGAAAAAAACATTTTTGACCATCCTTGCAGTTCTCACAAGATTTTTCTTCATTTGCACTGAGCATGTGCAGATGTGAGATATTTGCTATGTATTGCTGTGCAGTGCTTAAGGCAGAAGTGGCTATAGATGAAGACCTCATCTGAACCGTGGGGTTTTCTCCACCCCGTTAATATGAAATTCCACTGCCCAAGCAGGAGCCGCATACACTGTTAAAAGAATTGTCTTGTGGAGCTTGTACGTAATTCAGCTCTGAAGAAGCTGGGCCACCGCAAGCTTCCTCTTCTCTTCTTTGCAACAAATGAACGTGGTTCACCACACAGTGTGGCTTCAGATCGACTCTCATCACTGCTGTGATGCGAGCACTGACTGAAGTGAGGGAAGAGCTGGAATGGACTGAGGAGGATCCCATGCTGGTGTTTTAACATTTTGAGGTGGGAGGAGTGCCATGAAGAGGGCAGAAAAAGGAGAGAAGGAGGGGGAGAAAAGGTGGAGTTTGGCACTGTTTGCACTCCCATCATGCCATTCCTGTCCTGAGCCACTCAGCTCGAGCAGGGCAACTGTTTCAACGTTGTAATTTGGAACTAAAAATATAACATTTTCTTTCCTCTTTCACTACTTTTTTTTTTATTCTGTGGTACCCCATTATGGTCTTTTCTCCTTTGCCAAGCATGCATGCGCTGGACTTCTCATTGACTTCTGACAATTTAAGAGGACACTCCTGGTTGTGCCATAGTAACAACATTGTGTCCTATGAGCTCATTTAATTTAATAAGTGGCTGACTAACACTTGAGTGTCATGAAAATGTACTCACACTCTATTGAACAAAGCCATTCTATCCTGTCTATACTGCATGATCCATAAAGAATCCCACGCAGTCCTCAATGGTGTGAGAATTATGTAAGCATTACAATTTACAGTGTGATACCAGACTGTACGCTCATCTTGTTTTCTGACACCGCTTATAAAGAAGCATAGTTGCAATTACTGTATGTGTACACATCACTGCAGACAATTACTGACAGAGCATTTTGTGGATTCTCACATCTTAAATTGTGTTTACATAGTGAAGCAAGGGAATTGCTACACATTATCTAACTGATGTGATGAAAAACAAGCTGGAATGATAGAAACAAAGCTTGAGAAGTTTAAAAACCTATTTAGGCATTACAGACTGACAAATATTTTGTCACGAAGACAGAATCGCAATTTTAATAATTTGTGGCTCAGCTAGAAGCATCCTGTAATCTACATTGCCGTGAAAACACTACTTTAAATATTGAAAGAAATATGACTTTAATCAGAAGGAAAATTAAGAGTTTGGTGGGGTTGAGAAAACAATTCAGGCAAACCGACATGTAAAACCTGTAATTGAAAATGCCTTTGTCGTGTTTCAGTGTCACTGAACTTAAATGTGTTAACAGAAGATATTATAGTTATTAAGTCATAACCTTAATGTTTTAATATCCACACTGATTACAATTGTGGATATTACTTAGCCACATCACTTCTGTGACAAAACAAATGACAGTGGATGGTAGCTCTTAAAGAATCAAATTACAAATACAATGTTGTTGAACCTCACAAAAAAGTGTAAGCCTATGTAATGTTCACATTGTAATAAAGCGCTACTATGTTATGGGTCATTATATATTACTGTACATCCTTGATTCAACTTGAAAATCCAAACGACATATAGTACATCCACCCTGCTTTATGAGTTGATCCTTCCCAAACCAGAAATCTATTATAAATATACTACATAGGCAGCCACAGAAATGTCAAGTTTGTGGGTGTCCTACCCAAGAACTCCCATTGAAGAGACCAAAACCTTGCAATTGCAATTTTGGTGATAATGACAGCTTGAAAATGTTCACAGTTATGTCTATAGGGAGAAGGGGCTGGGGGGAATGGGTCACTTTCATCTATCATAGCAATTAGCTTTAAATTTAGTTGCCTAATGGCATACATGGTGCTATTGCTACTGCCCCGATACATTTACAGTAGTTCCACGCAAACATTTTGCCACATGTTCGTTTAGGTTTTTCTGCTTGTGGAATGTTGTATGGACATCTTCCAGTTACGTCAGAAATGAGCACAAGCACAGATTATCGAGTAGTCCGGAGGCTGGCCGGAAGTGTGCAGGCATGTGAGGCCTGGCGGGGTGCTGCTGGACGGATTCAAAGCAATGTTCGGCTCTAAGTATATATTGTATTTTAGAGGGCTTGGCTTTCTGAGAATGCTAAATCGACTGCAATTTTGTTTTAACTTCTGTGGCTAGTCCACAGTTTATGTAATCATTCTTTATATTTCCATTTTACACAACAACTCAATCTAGCACTTGACTGAGCGGAGTTCCTCTCAGGACATCGATGGGAGATTCACCCAGCTTGCTTGGATAAACCTCTTATCCACCAGCATTTTTCAAATTAAACTTAAGTTCTTTTTACTTTCAAAATCCTGCCAACACATCAGAAACAATCACATAGATGTAATACAAATTATAGAAATAATTCAGCAAGACATGTTGGGAATTCATTGCTTCATGCCCTAATCTTCCTATACTGTATATGTTTAGAAAATGGTATAAATGAATATTAGATACAGAATCTCATTTCTTTTAATATTGGATTTTTGAAATAACAGATAATACATAAATCTATTTTCCATACTGCGTATACTACTCGGGGTCGAGGGGATTCTGGAATCTATCCCAGGCAACTTGGGGCACAGCGTGGGGGACAACCTGGACGAGGGGCAAACCCATTGCAGGGAACAATCGCACACACATTATGAACAATTAAACATTTCAATCAATTTTTATGCTCCTGAAGCACATCTGTATGACATTACTTAAGAACTAGATGTGGTTTGAGGGATATATTTATGGAATATGGACATTCATTCCTTCAACTTCAGTAACTGCTTTATGCTGGTTAGTCACGGTGGATCAGGAGGCTATATCCCAGGAACACTGGGTGTGAGATGGGAATACGCCCCAGATGTCAGAACTACAAAAGCTGATCAATGACATTTGAAGTGAGTGGAATATTATGCTCTTTTTTTTTATAGAAGCATTCCTTCAAAATTCCCTTAAGGTGTCAAATACGGAGAAAAAATTATGACAGTTGTATGTTGTTGTCTGAAGGTTGCAAATTGTTTTGATTACATAATGAAACGGAGATCATGAACACGGCATGACGAACAGAGATCAGGTCTCCTGCCCTGACTGTCTCCATGGTAACAGTTTGAAACAAGGCACAAGAGCTGAGAAGTGCTGTGTAGCCTACACTTTTGACTGTGATAAACTAAAGCAGAAGTATGCAGAAGAAAAAATCGAAGAAGGGAGGAAAGAAGGGAAAAGGGTGAGTGAGCAACAATGCAAAAGTCCATTAAAAACGTTTTTTTTTTTCAACTCGTGAATGTGAACAAACACTAATGTGGTGCAGTTACAGCAAACATTTCTGAGATATTTCCTTTTCCGTTTCTAAGTTTGTCATTTCCAATCTTGTTTGTCTAGAAAAGTAAAGAAGGAAAGCAAATCGATTTGCATTACGGATAAGGAATGTGATATTGAGAGAGCTAAAGCTAACGCGGCTCTGTGGGAAGCCCGGCTCGAGCTAACGCAAAACTCCAGGGTCGAATATCGCGAAGCGGCTCGCAGACTGGCCCGAACAAACGAAGAGCTCACAAACCAGCAGTACAGAGCCGAGAAGACCACGACTGACATCGTGGCCTTTCTGAAAAAGAAGGAGCGCGAGAAAGAAGCACAGGTTAGTTTCTGAACGCTGCTCGCGAGCTCAAACGGAGATAAGCGCATGCGCAGTATACAGTACAGGTGTGTAAGGCTGCGCCCCATTCTGAAGTGATCATCACTGTGCCCTACTCCCTCTGTAGGCTTCACCCTTCACATTGAGCACGCGCAAGGGTCCACACACTATAGAGGTCGAAACCCTATTATGGTTTTTCAAATTTTACCTTTCATGTAGTGTGTTATAGAGCTGTTTGTGAATGGAGAAAGTCTGCAACGCTTAAAAAAAAAAAATAAATCAATCAAAGTGCACGCCAAACTTGTTTATTAACTCCCAAAATAAGGAATCGATTCTGAACAGGTGAAAGGAGTCATTAGTAATTCCAGACTTTACTTCCTGTACTAACCTACATAGGTTTGTAACAAAAAGCCCCGCCTCTGGTCTTCATGAGCTGCTCAGATGGAGCTGATACTCGTTATAGTAGAGGGCGTTCCCTTTTTTTTAACACAATGACAGACCAAACATAACAGACTGGGATATCTGACCAATCCGAGCAGAGTATGCTTTCTGAAAGGATGAGTTTAGAGTGAATCCTTTAGAACAGATCATTGAACGAGTCATTTGTGACACTGGGGGGTAATCTCAATAAATTATGAGCACACTAAAGTGTTTTTTGGACCTTGCATGCATGTAAATATATTTTATGAGACGTTTAAAACAAAATTAGGCACAAAACCCTAATAGGTGTGCTTTATGAACGCACTTGAGCGTCATTTTATACAGAGGCCATTATCATTATTTTTCTTTCTTCTTTTCTCATGATCACGACTTGATAATGAGAAAATCTTTCACCTTGTGAATGAGACTGGTGTTGCATTAACGTTGGCATCTTCGCCATAACTATCATAAATTTAATAATTGGCTGCTGTGGAGATGGACTTTATCTCTGCAATAAGAGGGAGGGGTGTCCCCTTCTCAAGTGTCGGACGTTAATATGGAAGTCGTCAGTCACTGACGGACATAGAGCTATTTCAGCTCGAGTAGTCCCTGATCAATGTAAAACTGAGTTTGTTCATCCATGACGCTGAGGGATTGCGCTAAGCTTTTGCTGCCTCCAGAACAATAAAAACAACATACAGTGCATCCGGAAAGTATTCACAGCACTTTTTCCACATTTTGTTATGTTACAGTCTTATTCCAATATGGATTAAATTCATTATTTTCCTCAAAATTCTACAAACAATACTCCATAATGACGTGAAAAGAAATTTGTTTGAAATCTTTGCAAATTTATTAAAAATAAAAACCAAAAAAAAAAGTGTTTTATTGTCACACAATCACTGTCACTTTAATAACCAACAAATGGAAAGGAACACAAATTTTCAATGCTGCAACGAGTTTCATTTCACACCCATTAGTCCCTTTAATCTAATCTAAATGAAACGTTAGGTTATTTGTTTTGGTTTTAGATACAAGATAATCCCAATAAAATTTTGGCCAAATTCTATAACAGACTACACAATGTGTTCTCCATGTCAGTTTATACAATGAAGCTCATCTAACCTGCCATTAAAGCGCAATCCAGGCTCATGCATAAAATGGAGTAACAACCCTCAACGTGAGATTGAGGTCATAAAGATGATTTTTTTATATGTGTGTGTGTGTGTGTTTACGTTTTTGCCACTACTGTATTTGTAGCTGTAGGCCTAGCACAATCCTACACCGCTCTCCTATTTGTGGCTTTTATATTAGATCAGTCACTGCCAGAACTTTGTCATTGGCTGCCTTTGGTTGCAATGGCATTAAATCGGGTGTTATGTTCTAAGACCAAATCGCAACTCACAAGTTTAAAATTGACTTTAAACCAACCAAAAAGAAAGAGAAAATTAAGGGGCATGTAGGGCTGAAAAACTTACACTATCATTAATTAACTGGTCAAAATTGATGATAGACCAATGTAAACAAATCTTTCACCATAATCACACAAGCATTGAGAATGCTGAAACTGTGCTAAATAAATGATTGTATATATAAAACTACTTTTAAACATTGTGTAAACATCCAGATTTTATTTTCTCTATTACAGCGCTGTCCTTTGGCTCAGTTTATCTCGCAACTCAGTTTAACAGCTTGTAATTGCTTTCTTGCTGCAAACGAACTGCATCACCACTCATTCTAGGATTGCTTTGGGCCGTATCTGACTGTGATTGCTGTGTTCATACCTCCCTAAATTAACTGCACTGAGAGGGAAACATGCCAAGGTTGGATTCCAAAAGACTAAACACTACATATGTATAAGCACTCGTAGTAGCTGCCATTCGTTGATTTTTTTTTTTTTTTAGTCCGAGTTAGATATTTTGGATTTGTATCTGATATAATGATGTTTTATTCCTTTTAAGTCTAATTTAATATTACTAAATATGTTTCTTATTTGACTTCACCTACACTTAAGCCTGTTTACTGCAAGCAAAAGTGTTGAGAGCAAAGTGTCTCTTCTAAAATGACCACCCTGTACTGTACAAAACCTCAGTTTGGACAAGAAGCCACAGGTTGGATGGAGGCGTGAGCAAATGCCGTAAAGTTGGCGTTACACTGTATAAGGGATGGAAATGGTTCAGTTATAATCCATTAAAATTAGATATGTTTTCTGATTAGATAACATTCACAGAAGGTATAATGTAGTCCAATAAATATTGACATTATATATAGTTAGTGAGCTAGTTAGCTCACCAGTTACTGTTTTGGTTCTAGTTAGTTAGCTAACATTAGCCAAGTAATCTTACTAACCATAATTCAGCTAATGGTTAATGTTATTGATGTACTTACAAGGTTAGCTAAATTTTAGTGGTTAATATTGGTTAGGAAATTAATAGCCTGATTATATAGTGGATAATGTTAGTTATGCTAAGATTGCTAGTGGTAACCCTTAAGAAAATATCCATGGATTTACCATGGATAATATGGATTAACCATCGTTAGTGTGATTATAACTATAATTTGCAAACAATGCTTGTTCGATAGCTGCCATGGTTTGAAAACCAGGTTTGTTTGTTTTTTTTCACAATGCCAAAAACTATGGAAACTGTGCGTCCTATAATACAGCCATAGTTTTAAACCTTTGGTTTCAAAACCACAGTTACAACATAGTAACCAATGTATAACCATGGTTTCAAAGCATGGATGTATCATAGTTATAGTATGTGTTATACTACCACTTTAATGAAATATACTCAATCTTGTGCACTCAATAAAAAAAACAACAACAAATCATTCAGTTATGTGGCAGTTATTCAAGTGAAGCATTAAAGACATAAAATATTTAAACATACTGTTAAATTAAAGAGGAAAAAGGCAGTGGGGGACATTTAAGAAGTTATATTAAAAAGATACATTATAGGGCAAATAAATTGTCCAATTTTGATATGCTCTTATATGAACATATAGGTCTATTTGAACTTGCTTTCATTGTTCAGCTTATTTTAGACAGCAGCTGCCTGGTGCTATTTGTTTACACTCTAAGCCAGTGAGCCATATACTAGATATACACAGAACAAATTAGATGATAAGGTATTATGCACAAGACAAAAGTACAAAATTGTGATCTGGCACAACCAAGACCTACTCCTTCACCCTGCAAAATCATTAAAAACACTTACTTCAGCCAGCTTAATTTCCATTATCTAGCATGACAGATTCTTTTTCATCCCTTTGACAAAAACAGCAATTTTCACTTAGGGGTGTACTCACTTTTGTTGCGAGCTGTTTAGACATTAATGTCTGTGCGTTGAGTTATTTTGAGGGGACAGCAAATTTACACTGTTACGCTGTACAATCACTACTTTACATTGTAGCAAAGTGTCATTTCTTCAGTGTTGTCACATGAAAAAAAGGTATAATCAAATATTTACAAAATATGTGAGGGGTGTACTCACTTTTGTGAGATACTGTAAATAGTAGGCTATGACAAAACATGTCACCTGATGCCGAATTAAAATGCATGCATACTTCTAGTAAGGCCATGGCAGATATTGATCAGCAGATACACAACCAAAAAGTTTCCCCTGATATCACAGTACTTATTTCTAACTTGTTTCTTCCTACAGATTGCTGCACTGGAAGAACAACTAAAAGATGAGAAATCAAAAGCCCTACAGGACAAAGAGTTTTTAGTAAGTATACATAGGTGCGAACACTTCCAAGCTTTTCACCCTAAATGAAATAATAGTTAGGAATTTAGTCAATTAGATATAAACATAACCACAGATCAAGAACAGTGAGTGACACAAGCCAATTTTTTGACATGACTAGCAAGGTCAGCTCGATTAATTTTTAATAGCCAGGATCCTGCCTTTCATAATATATCACGTATCAAACCTATTCATTACACAGCCTGTCTAGGGGCTGCCCTGTGCCCACAGTAAAATGCAGAATGTGAGGAAATGTGTTGCTCTCAACAAATATTTTTCATTTCTAATTATACTCATGCTTACTTGGTCCATTTGTAGTGGAAAAACATAGCAAGCATAAAACTTTATAAGAGTCCCAACATTTGCAGTCATGTAATCCCAATTCTATGGCATCATGGAGCCTGTAATTAAAATGTGCACTGGAATGCATCAGCCAGTTCAGATATCTGCCAAGCTCTTCATCCTTCATATGTCTTATGGTTTGTTGGAAGCAAATTACAAATGTCAATTTCAACATTATTATTATGTTGATGAAAGCTTTTTTATAAGCCAAATCCCAGAATGTGAATACATTGCAAGGATTTTTTTAATATAATTTCAAGTCGTAGCTAACCGCTTGTACCAGCAACAGTCTCTGAAATGTTTTAATTTAGAGTTAGAAATGCATTGCTTTGCTCAACAGCTGTTTTCTATTTAACATTTTTTTTACTTCATGCGTGTAAAAATGGGTCCCAAGAAGTGTTAGGCAAAAAAAAAAAAAGAAAAAAAGCTTGGTCTGGACAAACTTAAAACATTCCCCTTTTTAGACACTTATGGTAATGTCACATTTGCCCATGCAGCATTGTTCTGGAAAACACATTGTTGTGGTGGAGTTAGATGTGATTTCAATGCCAAACAATTGGAACTCTGCAATATCATAAAACACTTCATATTGAAAATGGACTTAGGTAATGGAAACTCTCTAAATCAGTCACAAAGAGTTTAAAATTTTGGCATTTGCTTTTGTTACTTAGGGTCATTGTAGATCTGGAGCCTATCCCAAGAACAGTGGGCATGAGGTGGAAATCCACCCTGAAATGAATGCCAGTCCACCACAGGGCACCATGTTCGCACACATTCACATACTCATTCACACATAAGGGCAATTTAATATAGATAATCATCCTAGTGGCATGCTTTTGGGAGGTGGGAGGAAGCCAGAAAATACAGAGGAAACCCACATGGACATGGGGTGAACATGCACAGAAACCAGAGACCCTGGAATTATACCTCCCTTTTTTAATATTCGAATTAATATTCCAAATGTTCAAAATTAGGTAACTGTGAAAGGAATCAGTTATTGTGATCCGTTCTGTGATTTTCATTCATGTTTTTAACAAAATGATGATTCAGTATATGAATAGCTAGCCAAAGATTTCCTGTATGGCTCATGGAGCAAATAACATTAAAAAGACTGACATACTGGTAGTAGGAGAAATAGGCATATACTATAGCAAGTTAGTGATTTCTTACATGACTCCATACAGTGCAGTATTGTGGAGTTCCAAGAAATTTAGTTATTTTTATCCAAGCATTCTCTTATCAGATCATACAAGCTAATACTAAATGGATTTTGTATAGACTTCACTTTTCAGTAGGTATGCTCTGGATTATTTTCTAAAGTTTTGAGTTCATCAGTCATAAATACTAGTGGAGACTAGACACTTCTAGGACTGAGCAATTGTAAATAACAAAAAGTTCATCTTTATTTTGAAACCCAACTACTCAGTGAATATGTAAGAAATAGCCAAGATTTAATTTGAGCTCAGAGAACAGACAAATCAATATTGTTCATGAGCTTTGTGCTGTAATGTGTCCTGGTGTGTACTATCTATGGCATAGAAAAATTTAAGATTTATATGATGAGTAGAAGGTAGCATTGTTGTTTCATAACACCTGTCCATTTTAGTTTTCCCACACTGTCATTGTTGTCCCTGTGGCAAGTTAAAAATGCTTCACTGCACATGCCTGGCAGAGTCATTGTTGAGCAATACTGAAATCGAATCCGTTTGTAACCAAGCATGCGGTCCATCCAAGACAAGAGGCAAAAGGTCAGACTGCTGATTTGAACCAGTCGGCTCTGTCTGGATGCAGTGGTCCTTGAATAGCTCTAGTTGCTGCTGTTTTTCCGGCGGGCAGCTTAGAATATTCTCCTCTGGTCTGCATGGAATGGCCATAGGCCATCCAAATGTTCTAATTCTTACTCCAGTGGTTGTATGTCTGCCCTCCCATAGTGTTGCTGTACATACGAATGTTTCTCAGAAAACCGACCATCCCTCTATTCCTAGCTCTGCAACTGCCAATTTAAAAAAAAAAAAAGACAAGAAGGCCATCCCTGTTATCATGATCACTGGGTTGCTAACCACTCATTTATTTTGATTGGCTGTTTCAGGTTGCGGAGTATACGGTGAAGATTAATGAGCTGGAAGAGAAGTTTAAGAAGAGATCCAGAGATTTTTCCATGATTCAGGGGGAACTCAAGACCATCAAGGAGTTTCGCAAAAAGAAAGCTCAGATGGAACAAGAGTTGATCACTGTACTGTAACACAATACATAGGAATTACATACATATAATTCTTTACGAGTATAGTCTTAAACTAGTGGTTACACAAATACATGAATACACAGTAGGCAAAAGATATCTAGATAATGGAGAATGTCATTAAAAGGCATTAAAGGAAACCTTCACACTGAACACATTAAATAGGTTTAGTATACTGTAATGTGCTTAGAGAGTCTGGTGCTAATTTGTTGTTTGATGCTGTTTGTTCACTGTTCCTGTGAGAAGTTAATGGTTGCCTGATGCGCTTCTATCACTGGGACTAGTGCCGTTACAATGGCATTTAAATAGGATTAAAAAAAAATTCAAACATAAGAACTAATGGTCAGGTTTTGTGGTTATGTACTAAGAACAAAAGCACAACTTTTCTCACTCAGCATTTTTCAGCATCACTCAATGACATATAAATAAAATCCAGTGTCGAAATAGTGGAGACAGAAAATGGAACAAGGCTATGCAACTCTGAGCTATAGCAGAAACTTGACTTGTCTAGTCACCAATCTACAAAATGACATGCGAGATGGCATTGACACGGTTATTAGTATGAAAGTTGGAACTTTGAAAGCATACCTGTTTAAGCAGATTTTACAGATGTTCAGGAGGTGAGACAGATGGAAAGACTAAAGGAATAAATCACTACATCATTAGGTAAAGATAAAAAATGATTAAATTACACTGGTGCGATTTTAACGGATAGTCGATTGGCATTGTGGGTAATGAAACTGTTAACTAAAGAGAAAATAGACCAACATGTGGATGATTTAAATTATAAAGACCAACTAAAAAGTTTAAAACATCATCAGATTTTCAAATAAGTCCTAAAATTAGAGAAAGAGAACCCAATTATACAAATGAGGCAAAAATATTATACCTGGTCATTTATTTTTGAGGAAAATTATCCAATATTACATATGAGTGAGTATGTGAACCTCTAGGATTAGTAGTTTAATTTGAGGGTGAAATTAGAGTCAGGTGATTTCAATCAATGGGATGACAATCAGGTGTGTATGAGCACTCAATTTTATTTAAAGTACAAAAAAGTCATCAATGTCTGATCTTCACAACACGTTTGTGGAAGTGTGTCATGGCATGAACAAAGGAGATTTCTGAGGAAATTTCCAACCTCAGAAAAAGAGTTGTTGATGCTCATCAGGCTGGAAAACCATCTCTAAAGTGTTTAGACTCCACCAATCTACAGTCAGACAGATAGTGCACAAATAGTGGAATTTCAAGACCATTGTTACCCTCCCCAGGAGCAGACAACAAAGATCACTCCAAGTGCGAGGTGACAAAGGAGCCCAGGGTAATTTCTAAGCAAATAAAGTCTTCTCTCACATTGGCTAATGTTAATTTTCATGAGTCCACCATCAGGAGAACACTGAACAACAATGGTATGCATGGCAGGGTTGCAAGGAGAAAGCCACTGCTCTCCAAAAAGAACATTGATGGCCATCTACAGTTTGCGAAAAAAAAAATCATGTTGATAAGCCAGAAGGCTGTTGAAAAATGTTTTGTGTATAGAGGAGACCAAAATAGAATTTTTGGTTTAAATGAGAAGCGTTATGTTTGGAGAAAGGAAAACACTGCATTCCAGCGCACAACCTTATCCCATCTGTGAAACATGGTGGTGGTAGTATCATGGTTTGGGCCTGTTTTGCTGCATCTGGATCAGGACGAATTTCCACCATTGATGGAACAATGAATTCTAAATTATACCAGGAAAATGTCAGGATATCTGTCCATGAACTGATTCTTAAGAGAAAGTGAGTCATGCAGCAAGACAATGACCCTAAGCACACAAATCATTCTACGAAAGAATAGTTAAAGAAGAATATTAATGTTTTGGAATGGAGAAGTCAGCGATCTGAACTTATTCCAATAGAAATGTTCTGGAAGGACCTGAAGCAAGTAGTTAATTGAGGAAACAGTTCTGTACTGAGGAATGGGCTAAAATTCCTCCAAATCAATGTGCAAGACTGAAACTTACCAGAAACTTTTAGTTGCAGTTATTACTGTACAAGGGGGTCACACCAGATACTGAAAGCAAAGGTTCGTATACTTTTGCCACAAGCAGATTTGTAATATTGGGTAATTTTCCTCAATAAATGATCATATATAATTTTTTTGTCACCTTTGTTTAATTGGGTTCTCTTTGTCTACTTTTAGGACTTCATATATAGATAATAGAAAATTCTAAAGGGTTCACAAGCTTTCAAGCACCACTGTAAATATAGATTAATATTAGTTCTGGGTAAATTTTTCCTTTAAGTGGTTTAGTCAAGAAGAAAAATATTCTCATGTCTGTGTTCTTGCTTTGGGCAAACTGCATTTTCAAATCCTTATAGTTTTTGTTTTAGAAAACATTTCTGGAATTCGTTAGTATTGAAAGTACTTAATAACAATATTTATAAGGCTCATTTAATGGGTTAATATATAATACATTTTCTATTATATCTTCTAGATGAAAGAAAGCATGTACGTTGCTGACCGTGAACACAAGGAGAGTCTTTCAAGAATGGAGCATAAATTTTTCATTGAAAAGGTATGCATCCAAGAACTGCCGAAAATGTCATTGTCTGTTTGGAGAAATTCAAAAAGGGAGACTCAAAGAGGAAGATCTAAGCATTTAAAAACAGGACAAAGAATTGGAACAATCCCTTGTTTGTCCTCTTCCATCTAGGTCTGTTTAGAAAAGGAAGCGGAGCAGAGAATTGCCCAGCTAGCAGAGAAAGCCCACAATGAGGCAATTATGTGAGTGTACCATCATACAGAAAAAGTACCATCATACAGAAACACAAAATAAATATCCTTCGTAGAAAAACAAGGTTATTATCATGACCACACCAAAATTTTCCTCCTGGAGATAGAACAGTATAAATCACTTAAGCCAGTGATTATATCCTCTGTTCTGCAAACAGTGTGAATGAATGTGTTCATGTCAGAACATATGTGTGTATGTACAAGCACAATTCTTATGGCCACAGCAAAAGCCGTGTGTTAGTTTTGCTTGATTAGTTTACCAAAGTCGTGGCTGCAAACCTTCTAATATCTTGTTTCTAGATGTGGCATTGTGGATATGAGTCTCTCTGCCAAGGGGTTTTCTTTTTAGGCCATTTTCAGACCAAAGTACAACCCTGCACCTGCTTCACTCCACCAGGCATTTGTGGTCAACCAAATTAAATTAAATGAGTCATGGCTAAGTTGAAAGAGAACAAGCCCAATGTCTTAGTGGTTCAGCCATACTATACATCATCTAGTCACTCCTTTGACAACTTTTTGGATCAGTATATACTGGTGTTATACAGAAGACAGTGGCAGCTTGAAACATGCACCATAAGGCCAAAGGTTTGTGGACTCCTGACTATCACACATATGTGGGCCTTCCTGAAAGTTAGAAGCACACAATTGTCTGGACTGTCTGTATGCCGTAACATTTCACTGTCCCTTCACTGGAACTAAGGGGCCCTAACTAAGGGGCCCTTCACTGGAACTAAGGGGAACTAACATGTTTACCAAGGTTGGTGTGGAAGTAACTGAGTGGCCTGCACAGACACCTGACCTCAACCCCACTGAACACCTTTGGGATGAACTGGAATGCTGACCGAGCCCCAGACCTTCCCACCTGATATCAGTGCCTGACCTCACTAATGCTCATGTGACTGAATGGGCACATCCCCAATGCCACGCACCAAAATATTGTGGAAATCCTTCCCGGAAGAGAGGTTATTATAAAAGTAAAGATGGGAATAAGTGGGATGTTCACAATCACACATGGCTGCGATGATGGGGTTTCCACAAACTTTTGGCCATATAGTGTAATTCACTACAAATTTACAGTTTTCAATCTGGCAAAGAATTTTCATATCCTGTGCACTGTTGTGGAGGAAAATCTCAGGTCTGCTCTTTTCTGTCATGATTGATTGCAACAGGCAGCTGGATAATGTGTCCCGCTCAGTGTTTAAGGAAAATGTGCGTTTGAATGAAGCACTTGGATATCACTTGAAAGAGGCGGAAGAGCTGAAAAGGAGCAATAAGACCCTGAAAGAGGAGAATGCTTCTCTCTTCCTGGATAAGGTACAACCATTACAGAGGTCTGCCTCTGGCACTACATCACCATACAAACCACCACACTGTTTTCTTCTGTCTTAATAAAGCACGCAATATTGAACTCCAATAAATATTTAGCCCCTCAACCTATGTTTCCTCCCAATAATAAATCTAGAAAAAGCACACATTGCACAGAAACACATGCAGTTTCCTATGTGAGGGATCCCCAGCCCAACCTCTCAATGACAGCTGTGTGTGCAAGTCGTGATGCCAGACCACCATCTTCTTATTTTAGATAATGGGGTTATTTGATAGCTTATGAGGACTGGAGACCTTTCCAGTGTCATCAGACATTTATCCTCTCAAAATGTAATTAAGGTAAGAAATTATATATATATATATAGCAAGTCACTGAAGCCATTTATTCAGTAAGGTGTGCTTACAAGAACCTAAAGAGGACACTGAGGAAGTCTTTTCCAGGCCTAAAATGACTGCGCTTTCAGAACTACATTCATAAGTAATGAGTAACCAAATTGAAATTTTAGTCATTTTCTTATTGTGGTAGTTCCTGATCTCGGGTGGTTATGCCTGTGCATAGTATTTCCTCCTTCGTTTATTTGCAGTGGACTGTATGTTTGACTTTGCTTGTGGTGGCGCTTTCCCCTCACCTCTACTCGAGGAGCCAGTCTCCTGTCTCGCTGCGGCCTGGCACTCTGCAAACTTTCCATGACCCCAGACCAAACACACACACACATACACACACACACAGCACTCTTGCAGTGTTCCCTCTCGCTTGCAATAATGAATATATGCCTCCATCGAACACACACATACAAGATTTTCACATATATACACCAACTAAACATATACACGCATAGAGCACTTTATTAGGAAAACCTATACACATACTAACTTGTGCAATTATCTAATCAGCCAATCCTTTGGCAGCAGTGCAATGCATACAATCATGCGGATACAGACCAGCAGCTTTAAGCAATGTTCACATCAACCATCAGAATGCGGACAAATGTGATCTCGGAAATTTTGACTGTTGCATGATTGCTGGTGCCAGACGAGCTGGTCTGAGTATTTAACTGTTGATCTCCTGGGATTTTCATGCACAACAGTCTCTTAGTTTACTCAAAATGGTGCAATAAAGAAAAAACATCCAGTAAGAGGCAGTTCTGCAGACGGAAACGCCTTGTTGGTGACAGAAGCTGACAGAAAGCCACATCTGATTCTATCTGTTTAATCAGATGATCTTGGCTTTCAATAGACTCAAGTGTGGCGTCTGCTTGGTTGGAATGAAAATCTGCACACACACCGGCCATTTCTGGATAAGATTGGACACCCCTGCTCTAATGGCTTATTGGGTGACATTTTGAACCACTTCATTCAAGCAGTGGCAGTATGCTTATAGTTGTTAGGTGAAACTCCACCTTACGTTTCTTGCATATTGGGACAGGCTTCCTTCTAGGATTGCTTTATGTTTGGCTCTTTTCATCTTGCCCTCAACTCTAATCAGTTTCTGAGGGAAAATCATCCTCACAACATGATGACACCACCAAAATGCGCAGGGTAATGAGCAGTGTTGGGTTTCCACCAAACATGGCACTTTGTGCCAATGCAAAGAAGTTAAAAAATTTCAGGTCTTATCAAACCAGAGAACGTTTTTTTACATAAGTTTGCTAAGTCTCTAAGATGCCTTTTGGAAAACTCTAAATGGGATTTTGACCTACTGTCCCCACAGGAGACCAGCAAACTAATGATGACAGACAATGTGGCTCAGCTAGCAGCCCACCAGAGTGAGATCTCTGAGCTAAGGGCCAAAGTAGCTTCTTTGGAGCAGGAGCTGGCCTTCATGAAAACCGCGTGTAAACAGGAGAAGGTGGCCATGCAGGAGCAAGCTGTAGTTAGTGCTCCAGCTGGCAGGGTGGAGCTGGAGAAGCTGCAGAAACTGCTGGCCATGCGTGAACGTGAGATGAGCCGAGTGAAGCAGCTTGCGCGCAGCATTGTGGAACAACGCACCCAGCTTGAGCTCTTCTTCCATGAGGCGCTGGCTCAAGTTAAGCAGGAGATCATAGCCAGCCAGATCCAATACAGGTACAAGCAACACATGCAAACACAAAAATAGTAACCGAGTTAATTGCACTGTAAATTTTTTTATACACACTAACCAGATTAATCAGAAAATAATCCTTCTGCTAACAAAGATAGATGGAATTAGATAAAAAAAATCTGTGTTTAAGACTTTTAACTCCATATATGCTCATTAAGCTTATGTTTAAAGACAGAAAGCAATGGAGGCTTATAGGAAACAGATGAGTGAAGCACGATCAGGGAGGAAGGAGTACCCTCACATACGCACCTTTAACAAAGCTCCACACAGCACCAACAATGTTTATACTGATCTGGAAGAGGCTGAAAGTTGGTGAGTTAGAACAGATCAGTGCATAAGAATGGCTTTGCTCCACAGCAATCCCTCAGTAGGGTGCATTGTTCCTGGATTTTGTTTATTTTTGTCACAACGGAGTATTTCAAAAGTTATTAAATCAAATTTATAGAATTGCTTGTCATGGGTTGGCAAGAGCTCATTCAGGGTACTGTGATAAAGAACAGTGCTATCATTTGAATGTTGGAATGTTAAACCAAATTGGGCTGAGTCAGCGGTATTGTACCAACCAAATAATGAACCAAGTTGCCAGCTTAGTGGTAGTGCACACTAATCTTCTTTGGCTGTTATTTGCATGGTTGTGGCCTGTATGTTTGCTTGCACAATTCGTGCCATTCTGATCTACAAGCTGTTGCTGTCCACAGGCTCAGCCATCCCTGGTTGTTCTGTTGTTCATACAATTCTCAGTAAACCTTTCGAAATGGTTGCATGTGAAAAACCCAGAATGTCAGCTGTTTAAGAAATACCAAAACTGCCACACCTAGCATGAGCAATTGAGCCATGTTGAGTCTTTAAGATCACTTTAAGAAAATGCAACTGAATACTAACTGATATTAGAAAAGATAATCTGCCCAAAGTACATCATGTGACACACAATATATGACCAAAAGTTTGTGGACACCTGATCATCACACCCAAATGTTCTTCCTGAACATCCCATTCCAGATTCGGTCACCTCATTTTCTGTTATAATAACCTCCACTCTTATGGGAAGGCTTACCGCTAGATTTGGGAATGTGACTTGTCTGGGTTTTCTCATTCAGCCACAAGAGCACTAGTGAGGTCAGGCAAGAAGGTCTGGGATGGAGTTGGCATTCCAGTTCACCCCAAAGGTTTTCACTGGGGTTGACGTCAGGGCTCTGTAAAGGCTACTCCAGATCTTCAAACATGGCAAATTATTTTTCATGGACTATGATTTGTTCACAGGAGCACTGTCATATTTGGGCCCCTTAGTTCCAGTGAAGGGAAATTGTAATGCTACTGCATACAAATATATTCTAGACAATTGTGCGCTACCAAATTTGTGACAACAGTATCAGGAAGACCTACAGGGGTGTAATTGTTAGGTGTCTACAAACTTTTGGCAATGTAGTGTACAAATTGTTGGAAGGAACAAAATTACGTATGTGCGTAGTATATCTAATGAACTGGCAACTCAGCATACTAACAAGTTGTTTTTCAGGAACAACCTGCAGAGCTCAAAAGTGGACATTTCTGATCTGACCTGGGAGCAGAAGGAGCGAGTGCTGCGGCTGATCTTTGCTCAAATGAATGGGCTGAAAACAAGGCAAAGATTTTTAAAAATATTTTACATGTCATAAAATTATATACTGTACATTCAAGTCAGACAAACATAAAATGCAAATGATTCTGGATATAACATTAGCCAATGAATACAAATAGGCTTCATAGAACCATCTTTCCAAAGTAAAGTAGCTCATCTTCCAATTTGAACTGTTAAAACCACGAATAATATTCTATGGTTTTTATTGTAAGTAGAGCAGTTAAACCAGCAGTAATTAACCACAAGCCATCTTGTCATCATCCTGCTACTCACAACTGTCTGTACTACAGCAGAAAAATTCCAAGGCACAGTGAAGTTTCCATTCACAATCTCTGCAGAAAATAATTCCTTTAAATCTAGCCAAGCATGTGCAATTTCCTCATTCCCACTTCTCCCATTTCAATTTATGACCCATAACCACTGATCTGGAATTACTGTAAAAACCCCCACCCCCAAAACGAAAACAGTGTCACCAAGCCAGTTATTTCAGTTTCACGCGAAAGACTGAACAGTATAGAGCTTACTTGTGCAGTAGAGAGAGGAAGAGTGAGAGCTGTGGGGTAAAAATAAGGGTGTAGTGGCCACATAAGCATGTATTTGGTATAAGGCATCTGGATCCAGAGCTCTTCATGCACACCCAGCAGCTTGTTTAGTACAATTGAAGCACTTGCGGTTCCCTAGACAGCTGGAAACATCTTTTTAAAGGGAATATACAGAACATAGGCAGAAGTGGTTTGACATTAAATTTGGTGTAGCTAATGGATGATGAGATGAATGAATGGATGGCATTAGGGCTAGCATGTTTATTTGTTTCCTCTATGGGTGTTCAATTTGTGCTGTTGATACACAACACTATACTGTAAAAACAGCACAGTCTTTTGGATGAGACGTTAAACCAAGGTCGTGACTCTCTGTAGTAATTAAAAAAAAAATCCCAGGACACTTATTGTAAAAGAAAAGTAGTATAATACCAGTTTCCTAGCAAAATTTACCCATTGGCCCTCCTCCATCATGGCCACCTAATACTCCCCATCTCTGATTTGTCTACATCACACTTCTCTCCACTAATAATAATTAATAATAATAATAATTATCAATTTGTATAGCGCTTTTTACAATGGTACATTGTCTCAAAGCAGCTTTACAGAAATATCATTTTTACATTTACAAGCGACTTACTAATGAGACCACATTCACACACCAATGGTAGCAGAGCTGCCATGCAAGGTGCTAGCTTGCCATTTGGGGCAACTTAGGGTCCAGTGTCTTGCCCAAGGACACTTCGGCATGGGATCACCCGGGCCGGGATTCGAACCGCCAACCCCACGGTTAGTGGATTAGTGGACAACCCGCTCTACCGACTGAGCCACAGCCGCCCTAATAATAGCTGGTTTGTGGTGGGCGTTCTCGTGCACTATGGTTGCTGCCGAATCATCCAGGTGGATGCTACACACTAGTGGTGGTTGAGTGTCTAGAAAAGCACTATATAAGTCTAAATGTTGATGTACCCACATGAGCACAGTAGTTTGACTTGTGTAGAGTATCCTAATGTAACCCTTAATGGTGAAATGTTACATGACTCAAGTGTAACAGCTGTCTTCATCTCCTTCAATGCTTTTTATTTCCTTTCATCTAATTAAAAATCTTTGTATTTTTCTGTGTCCTCCTCCAGGAGAGCAGTGCAGCTTCCACCTCTGTCACCGTCCTCTGAGAGGGACCAGAATGATAGCAAACCCAAGTATGAACAGGCTTTCATTGACTTGTTTTTTTTTTTATTATTATTAATTATGCCTTTGAGTTATTTAATCTTTCTGAGGCTCCATGTTTACCAGAAAGAATGCCTATGAAATGATCGGGGTGCATACAAGGTCCCTGCAATGCTTTCGTTTTCTGATATTAAATGGCTATTTCCTTCAATATTTCAAGTGCTTTAAGAAGTGAATGTTGCAAAGAAAGACATTAATTGTGAAACAAAACTACATTTTAAAATAAATATTCAACTGAAAAGTAGGAAGTTATTAATGAAGCCGTTTATTAGTACCACACAAAATCATATACTAAAAAAAATTTGAAAATATCTTTTAAAATGTTTGAATTTCTTTTTGATATAATCCTGAATAATTCTTAAGTGTGTTCCATCATTTTTTCCCCTCCAAATCATTGTTTTTTTTTTTTCAATATTGTTCCACAACCTGTTTTTTTTCCATGGTCTTTCACACAGAGCAAGAGAAGAATCTCCCATGACCTTTGTAACCCAGGCATCCGTGTCCAACACAACTTCTAACTTCAGTGGCCAGCAATAACTACCAAGGTCCCTGAACCTGGTTCACATCACCACATAATCATGTGACCAAATACAAATCAA
>JAFFST010050271.1:177528-191671 GCA_022414735.1 Noturus placidus | reverse complement strand
CCCGGATGACTCCACATGCCGAAGTGTCCTTGGGCAAGACACTGAACCCTAAGTTGCCCTCGATGGCAAGTTAGCGCCTTGCATGGCAGCTCTGCTACCTTTAGTGAATGGGTGAATGAGAGACAGTGTAAAAGCGCTATATAAGTGCGCCATTTACCATTTAGGATACACGTCTAAAGACAGAATGTATTTCTTTTACCTTGTATTTATATATTTGTTCTATATTACATATGACAGCTTTTATTCTTGCTAATATTTTAGTTCCACTATTTTTCTGTTATGTATTATTCGTAATTATTTTTACATTTGTTCTGATAAACTATGTCTGCAGTGGAAAGTTGTGGAATTCATAGCCTACTGAAGTGCTAATCTGAACCATATACTTCTGGGCAAATAAATAAATAAATAAATAAAGTCCAGAATGGCTAAATATTAAGCTTTAAATGGTTTAACAACAAACCATTGGTAAGAAAATTAGCAAGAATGATAAAAATTCACTCCTGCTACCATTTACATTTGCTGCATTGAACTGTTTGGAGAAAAGCTAGAAATAAGGAAATTCAACAATTTGAATATCGTGGAAATTTTCATTTTGTTCTGTAATTTAATTTAAAAAGTGGAACTTTCATATATTCTAGATTCATTACACATGAAGTGAAATATTTTAAGCCTTTTTTTTTTGTTTGTTTGTTTGTTTTAAATCCAGTATCTCAAAATATTAGAGTAAAGGATTTATAATACAGAAATGTCGACCGGAGAAGAGCGCTAATCAGCTAATTAACTCCTGAGCCTTTAATCTCTCATTCTGGTTTAGTACACAACCACAATCATGGGGAAGATGAAAGTAAATGTTGCATTTCATTTGGAAATCAAGGTCCCAGAGTCTGGAGGAAGAGTGGAGAGGAACAGAATCCAAGATGCTTGAAGTTCAGTGTGAAGTTTCCACAGTTAGTGATGATTTGGGTGGCCATGTCATCTGATGGTGTTGGTCCAGTTTGTTTTCTCAAGTCGAGAGTCGATGCAGCGTCTAGCGGGAGATTTTAGAGCACTTCATGCTTCCATCTGCTAACGAGCTTTATGGAGATGCTGATTTTTTTCCCCAGCATAACTTGGCACGTGTCCACAGTGCCAAAACTAATAGTAACTGGTTCACTGACCATGGTCTTTCTGTGCTTGATTGGCCAGCCATCTCACCTGATCTGAACCCCATAAAGAATCTCTGAGAGACACCAGATCCAACAATACAGACGAGCTGAAGGCTGCTATCAAAGCAACCTGGGCTTCCAGAACACCTCAGCAGTGCCACAGGGTGATTACCTCCATGCCACGCCACATTTATGCAGTAGTTCATGCAAAAGGAGCCCAACAAGAATTGAGTACATAAATTAATATACTTTTCAATAGGTCATTATTTCTGTATTACAAATTCTTTAATCTAATATTCTGAGATACTGTATTTTTGATTTCCATGAGCTGTAAACCATAATCATTAAGATAAAAACAAAAAAATCTTTGAAATGTTTCACGTAATGTGTAATGAATCTGGAATATATGAAAGTTACACTTTTTGTATTAAATTACGGGAAAAATGAACTTTTTGAGATGCACCTGTGTATACAATCTTCTTGCATGCTAAGATAAAATAATGGTAATGATTAAAATGTTTCATGTTAAAATCAAACAAACACCTTCTGGAAGTATAAAATTAAAGTCAAAATAAATTAAATAAATAAATAAAAAGTTAGTTATATGGTTGCACGAAATATACTATTGGGTTTCCTGTTAATGCCCAAAGACAGTTGTGCATGGTTCTCACCACGGACTGGCATCCCTTCCACGGTCTATTCCTGCAACCCTGACCACCAGAGCCTTTACTCACCAGCTATTTACTCACCAGCTGATTAGCTGTCATGCCTCATTTCAGTGAAGCATTTTTTAAATTTCTATTCTTTTTTTTTTTTAAATACTATTAGAGCTGATCAGAAGTTCTTTGGGTGGCTATTAAATATTCATTCTGATGGACATACTAAATGGGTTTATATGTTCAAACAAAGAAATACAATGTCCACTGCAGAAGAATAAAAAGGCTGAACAGTTAAGGAACCTAAATCAACAACTCCTGAGCCTACCACATACAAATATTTATTGAATAAAAAGCAGAAGCAGATTAAAAGCAGAAGACCAATAATATATTAATACATCACAAACAATAACAAAAAAAGTACAACAGCCATCAGTATTGTGTATTTGAGCAGCACAATTGAAAGGTCCCTTTTGAAAATATGCAAATAACCAGAATGATAAAAGTAAAAAAACAAACAACAAAAAACAAACCTATGAATACAATGAGTGCAGGTATATGAACAGAACCCACAGAGCTGCTGAATTACCCACATTATAGCAATTATCTCCCAAGACCACACTTATGTTTTGGTACTCATTGACAAATAGTACCAAAAAAATACAGCACAACACTGATTGTCAACACAGAGCTTTTCATTGTTCAATTAAACAGACATGGAGAAAGCAGCATATACAATGTTTCTATACTAGTTTAATAGCATGTCAACCTTTACGATCACCTACCAATTCAGAAAGCAAACAGGTGGCAAACCACCAACACCCCCTCCACCGAAAAGGTACCTGGTGGGCCATGTAAATATTGAATTAGTTATATTACAGCTAGGCTTGTGACAGGAAATAGTTTGCACTTAAGTCATAAAAAGGCAAACTGTGGCCAGTATCCCTGGTGACTGAGTTAATGGATGTTTAAAAAAAAAAAAATCTGTAACTCTGAGGGTTTGCATTTGAATCACTACAACCCGATTAAAATTTGGATGAGATCAGCAATAAAACTTGTAAATACATCTCAGATAAATCAACGCAGGATCAGCGCTGGCTGTGTTTTGCCTGTGATCGGAATATATATATGAAAAATATCCTTTAGTATTCATCACCTGAGTCAGTAATGGCCAGTGCCACATCACACATCCACACTTTCATGAGTTCCATCTTTATTCACCTTATAGTACTGAACAATTCATACATTTGCTTAAGCATCTTTCCTGAACCATTGTATTACCTGATTACTGAGGCCACAGTTAAGTGTTGTGGTGTGACGAGACAATATAAATACAAGACATGTATATGGGTACTTCACAAATTCTTCACACATTTGAAAAAATACACAACACATCTGCACATAGAACAAGCTATATGATTCTACTCAAGTTTTAAAACCTTTCATATAAATAAGGACAAATATGAGTAGCTGAGTTTGGCTTAGCATCTATACAATAAAATGTGCATCAAAATAAAAATCAGTGTATGAATATAGCAGGAATGATATATGTATATATCTCAGTGTTGTAAATATATACATATATTTCTATATGTTGATCAAAAATATATATTATCAAAACATTCATCTGCAGGTATGCAATTGGTTTCTCAGGCACTGTAATACACTCTGTAGTACAGAGTCTTATTCCGCCATAAGGAGTAGGAGTTGTCAAACTTTATGAGGTATGTGCCTTCTCCTGGGAAACTGTGACTACCCCCATGAACAGTCAGGTGACTATCCTGACGGTACATAGGAAGGATCTCTCCCAAATTAGGGTTGGCTGCCGTTTTAGACCCTTTCTCCACGTCTCCAGGACCCACATGTCCAGCTAGAAAACACCAAGCATAGACTTATGGTCTAATTCAGCAACAGTACATAATCACAGCTTACAGGACAAATAACTTGTTTATTTAATATTAAATGCATTGCACGATTCACAAATACTGTAATACCTTACAAATCAATTTGATGACAATAACACTGTTACACTTATTGTTAATGGAGCAGGCATGTTTCTGTAATGAGTTATATGGTTTATAGTTATACACATTCACATTCACTCCATATTAGGAGAGACATCTCATACAGAGGCTGGTAGTCTAGAGAGACAGTGGAGACTACATAAAGTCATTTCTACTAGAAAGGATAGTGCTTTTGCGTCAGGTAGACCACAAAAATAACACTGCATTCTGACTACCCCTCAAAACAAAAAAAAAAAAAAAAAAAAAAAACCAATATACATTGCATAGCCAAAAGTATGTGGATGGGTTTCTAAATCAGCATCAGACAGTGATCTCTGTGAACACTATCCCATAATCCTCTTTAATATCTACATTATCATTATTATCTACATATTAATTACCAACATTAGGGAAATTACCATCTATAGGGAAACTGTTTTGTGGATAGAGGATACCAAAATAGAATTTTGGTTTCAATGAGAAGGGCTATGTTTGGAGAAAGGAAAACACTACATTCCAGCACAAGACACTTTACCCATCTGTGAAATGTGGTGGTGGTGGTAGTATCATGGTTTTGGCATGTTTTGCTGCATCTGGGCAGGACGACTTGCCACCATTGATGGAACAATGAATTCTGAATTATACCAGCCAATTCTAAAGGAAAATGTCAGGATATCGGTCCATGAACTCACAAGTGGGTCATGAAGCAAGACAAAGACCCTAAGCACACAAGTAGTTTTACTAAAGAATAGTTAAAGAAGAACAAAGTTAATGTTTTGGAATGACCAAGTCAATGTCCTTACCATAATTCAATAGAAATGTTCTGGAAGGATCTGAAGTAATCAGTTAATTGAGGAAAGCAACCAAAATCCCAGCATTAAAGCTGTTCTGTACTGAAGAATGGGCTAAGATTCCGCCAAGCTGATATGCAGGACTGATCAACACTTGCTGGAAACGCTTAGTTGCACTTATTGCTGCAAAAGGGGGTCATGCCAGATTCCGAAAGCAAAGATTCACATACTTTTACTACTTGCAAATAAGTAATTTTGGTTCATTTTCCAAAATAAATAAATGACCAAGTATAATATGTCTCATTTGGGTTCTCTTCATCTACATTTAGGACTTGTGTAAAAATCTGATGATGCTTAGGTCATATTTATGCAGATATACATAAAATTCTAAAGGGTTCACAAACCTTCAAGCACCACTATACATGTTGCTTAATGGACTGGATAAATCTAAATGTTTTAGGATTCTGTACCAGCAAATCTAAATAAAGCCATGAAATAAGACAGGTGATATTTTCTGACCTTCGAGCTCATCATCTTCATCCTCATCATCACTGGATTCACTGATGTGCACAGTTATGGCTCGGGTGGTAACAGGTGACCAGTCAAAGTAAACCCCAAACCCGATATCGTAGCCATCTGTAGCAAACTCCCAGCACACGTGCTTGGCCTCAGGGATGGTAGGTACATGGACGGTCATAATGTCTCCACGGTAAATAGTGACCACACTGTCCTTCTCTTGACGCAGCTTATCCTTCAGCTCTTTCAGAGACACAGAGGTCCATGTGTTGGCAGGCTGCAAAGGTGGTAACGCTGCAACAAAGTTGTTTTTCATTTAATATTAGATTCTAATACAGCTGGACAATAGGGACATAAACAGCATATTATATGGCTGATAGACATTGTAGTTGTGATGTGTCTTGCAATATAACTAACCACTTTATGGTTAAAGTTCGCCCTTCATTAAGTATACCGATTTATGAAATTGCACATCTATAGAAAATATATCTGGTATCTTTTGAGATCATTCAGAATACTCTCAAATCCACAATAATTCATCATGGTGTTACATTTTTCATCCGAACAGTGTAAATCTTGTAATAATACAAATATCTATACTGACAACACACAAAAATACATTTACCAGCCATTTTTTTTGTTGATTTATATTTTTTTTATTGATTCTCATACACTTTTCAGAGTACAACAAAATATATCAATACAGAATCAATATTTTTTTTTACCCCAATAACAGCCCCTCCCACCCAGGAATGTTTACATATGATTCATGTACATGTAATTCAATTTCATATGTTTCATATTTTCATAAATCCATACAGAATCAAAGAAAATAAATAAAAAAAAAAAGGGGAAGAAGGGGGGTAAGATGGATAGTATTGACCATCCACCTCTCCTTAATCTACCTCCAGGGTGCGTAAATCCCTGAAGTAGGTAATAAACTGTTGCCATTTTCCCAAAAATGAGTCTCCGCTACCTCTGATGTTATACTTGATTTTTTCCAGCTTCAAAAAGAACATAAGATCTTTAAGCCAGACTGATATAGAGGGGGGTTGTGGAGAGGTCCAAGACAACTACCAGCCATTTTAATAGGAACACCTGTATCCATACTCATTTACGCAGTTATCCAATCAGCCAATCATATGGCAGCAGCACAGACCAAACATTCAATCATAACTGAACAGCACAAGCTAAAACATTGACCAGTCTTATTCCAATGTTCAACAGTCCAGTATTGCACTGCTGCCATATGATTAACTGGTTGGATAATTGCATGGATGAGCAAGTATACAGATGCTCCTATTACAGTGGCTATAATTCCTGAGAGGGAATTGCCTAAGACTTCTTTTAGAGATAGGGTCTCAGGAGGCCATGATGAAAGATGATGGCAAAGGTTTCTAGCAGTTGGCTGAGGCTGTTTAAGAGGATGTTCACTAACCTTTTATCTCTCTAGGGTCAGAAGATTTTTCAGCCGTGCTGCTTTCTACAGATTCTCCTCCTGCTGCTGGCTCATCCTAAAAAAAAAAAAAAAAAAAAAAAAAAAAAAAAAAAAAAAAAAAAATCATACAAAAGATCATACATATTAAATCATTTCAAATGAGCATTAATGCTTATTTAAAGTGCTTTAACTGAGATAATACACCTTCAGTTGCTGTAATCCTTTGGTATTGCTGTTATCCATTTGGCTCTCGTTGGGGTGTTTTACGGGCTGAGAAAGATCTGTGCTTTGAAGTCTTGAGAAAGCAAAGCATTTTAATTAAATTCAAGTATCCTTTATTTCCTTGCACACATTTGACTAGTTGCTGATGTTTAGTTCCTATATACACAATTACAATCAAAGTTAGTTAACCCCCATTGCAAATCATGTTTATTGTTAAAATTTATAGACTGTCAGCTGTTTGCAATGATCAAACAAAAGCAATTGAAATAATTCAACACGACTGCTTCAAGTGGTTTTCCCAAATTCAACTGAAAAATGCAACTTACAATGAGTTTTAAAATTATTCAACCCCTTCATTGCAAGCATATTTAGTACTTAATAGAGCACCCTTTTGCCGTTATGACTTGTTGCAAACGAGATGCATAGCCAGACACCAGCTTCTGGTAGTGTTCCTGAGGAATCTTAGCCAATTCCACATGAGCAATAGACTCCAGTTCAGTAATATTCTTGGGTTTGCGAGCTGCAACCACCTTCTTCTAATCCCACCAGAGATTTTGTATGGGGTTCAAGTCAGGTGACTGTGATGGCCCTGTAGAATCTCCCAGGATGAGTTCTACAACCAAGCCTTGGTGAAATTTGAGGTATGCTTGGGATCATTGTCCTGTTGGAAGGTCCAACAATGCCCAAGCTTCAGCTTCCTCACAGATGGCATGACGTTTTCTCCTAGGATTTGCTGATACATCACTGAATCCATCTTGCCTTTCACACGCCCCAGGTGTCCCGTGCCAAAGGATGTAAAGCAGCCCCAGAGAATCACCAAGCCACCACCATGCTTGACTGGACAGTGTTTTCTTTCTTCATTCTTCTTCCTCCAGACATACTAGATTCATTGTGCAGAAAAGTTTTGTTTCCTCACTCCACAGAACAGAATCCCAAAACTTCTGTGGCTTATTTATATGATTTTGGGCCGAGTTCTTGTGCTTTTTTTTACCTGACATGAAAACCTTCTGCGTTTAGTACACGCCTTACTGTGCTCACTGAAACCTCAGTGCCTGTTGCCACCAAGTCTTGCTGCAGGTCTTTTATTGTCACTCGAGGCTCTGCCCCTAGCCAGTTCACGTAGGGTTATAGGGTGTGCTTGAGTTCACACAGGGTGAAATTAATGAAGCCTAATGAATAAATTGCATCAAGTGTGCTTGAAACAACACCGGTTTTGCATATTTGTGCTGTTGTGAGGGATTCAATTCAGAGGGTTAAATAATTTTGAAACTGGAGAAATCATTTGAAGTTGAATTTGGGGAAGCCACTTGAAGCATTCATTGTGTTGAACTATTTCAGTGGCTTTTGTTTGATTTGTTCATTGCAAACAGGTGAAGGTCTGCAAATTTTGTAAATAAACCAGATTTGCAATGAAGGTTGAATGATTTGATTGCAACTGTATAAACTATATGCATGATAATTCAACATATAAAGAGAATAGCACAATAAAGCAATATACAGAGACATAGCTCTTCAAAAACCAGTACAGAAAGATCTAGCACAGACTAATTACTTGTATAACACACTGGATGGACCAGTTTCAACCGAGTGGTTTAGGCACTTTGTGCTACACAAAAAAAAAAAAAAAAAAAAAAACCCCAGAGAGCTGTGCAGCGCATCCCATTAGAAATTTTCCTCAGCATTCTCTACTCCACAACACTGTCAGCTCATACTAAATTGATACCACAAAAAGCATTTAGGCAGTCAAAAAGGGGTTAGGCAGTCCTCAACTCTCAGCAGAACAAGGCTCTTGAAAGATGCTTTAACACCAAGACGAGCCCAAACACCAGCAATTCCTTAAACTCTGGAGTTTCTCTTTAGACGCTTCATGTTTAGGTCTTTTGAAGTGATTTAAATATTTGTATATTTTTTAAAATAAACATAAGCAACAAAAACTCAATGGCTGCATTGCCAGTGCCATGGAGTCATTGGGTATAGTCTACAACGCAAGCCAGAAGAACATTGGCAGAAGCAACAGGTGAGGTGGAGTTCCATGAACGTCTTAAAAGTAAGCTAGCCACCAAACATCTGGACTAGTATTATCTAAAGTGAAGTATTGACTGATAATCGTGTAGTCCTTTCTATGGCATTGCTCCAAGTTACATAAACTAACTAACTTTTTCATTATTCAGTAGACCAGTGGTTTTCAAAGTGGGGTGCCTCAACAATTTCGTGTGAAAAATAAATTCTCACTCTCAGACAACCACACACAATTCCTAATGTAAAGATGTAAGATGTAATTATTAATAAAAAAAAAAGGGGGGGGGGTATATTCAGAAGTCTGTATTTTTAATGTGTTTTAAAGACATCTTGCAAAAGGGGGGCCTCAGTCAAATGTTAATGCCATTGGGGGGCCTTGCCCTGGAAAAGATTGGGAACCACTGCAGTAGACTACTTGTATTAAATGTAGGCCTCATCGACTTCGCAACTTTGTGTCTGCTGCTGTTTCTGCCCACACTGTGCAGAATTCAGTGATTAGGTCAGTGAGTCCTGTTTGCGGCCCTGAAGTGGCTCAAGAGACCTTGGTTTCCACTGCTGCTTTCACTACTGGATGGAACACACCGACATGAAGAGGCTACAAATGCAGAGGCCTCTCTGAGGGAGTTTAAAAGCACTTGCTATTAACTCTCTGAAGTGAAAAATGTAAATGAGCAGATTTTTAAAAACCCCTTTGAACTCCATTTCATTGCATGTGGAGAGTCAGTGCTGTTTACCAGTCTGAGAAAAACTAGCCTTGTAGTGGTGGTATGTTTTAATTGAAAGTGATCAATAAATTGTTCTTATAGCATTTGGTAGACACCATTTTCCAATATATATATTTTTTTATACAACTGGGCACTTGAGAGTTAAGGGCCTGGCTCAGGCGGTGGCAGCGTGGTGGTGCTGGAATTTGAACTCATGACCTTCCGATCCACTGTCTTAACCACTGAGCTACCACAGCCCCATGATGCTAATGAATTCAACCTCCCACACTTTTAACCTATCAGTAAACACCTCATATTTCCTCATAGAAAGTGAGAGGCAATATTTTGTACAAGTGCATGCACACAATCAAAATTGACTAAGAACCGAAGTTCAGGAGAAAGAGCACACCTGATCCTCTCAATTTTCTAAATAGTTAACTTGCTATCAAATCCCATCTCTCTGTTTCTACACTAGCAATGATGTTTCCACACCAAAACAACCCCCGGGGTTGTTGCCATGGAAAAGCCATCTGGTTCAGGGAAGTCCCAGGCAAGTCCGAGTTTTCATATGTAGGCAGTAATTAATGCTATCTATCTGACAGCAAGATTCTATGGTATAAATGGGAGGGTAAACAGGGTAAACAAAGAGGGTAAATAGGGTAAACAAAGAGTAAACAAAGAGGGGAAAAAAGAGAGTAAACAAAGTGTAAAAAAAGAGAGTAAACAAAGTGTAAAAAAGAGAGTAAAGAGGGTAAACAAAGAGACTAAACGGGGTAAACAAAGAGGGTAAACAAAGAGGGTAAACAAAGAGGGTAAACAAAGAGGGTAAACGGGTTAAATAAAGAGGGTAAACGGGGTAAATAAAGAGGGTAAACGGGGTAAATAAAGAGGGTAAACGGGGTAAATAAAGGGGGTCGTTACCTGTCCAGCGGGTTGGAGTCACAGTTTTTGGACTCGATGCCGGAGAAAGAGGAAACGGACAGGGACGACAGTCTGGACTGGAGCTCCGATGTGGACTCTGCTTTCTCCATCTGTATAAACATCACAATAAAACACACAGCGCTGCACAGTTCGCATAAAGACCAGGCTCTCTGAACTCACAAACCCCACCACACACCAGGTGATGCTTTATTTCCTCCGACACTCACAATCTGCAGGGAAACGCAAGCTCACAGCTTTCTCACACACTCAACAAATGCGTTCCCATGGAAACGATCAAGTATAAGAACCGCCACCGTCATATTGTACACAAACATCCTTCTCTCACATCATTTCACAACACTGCACCAGCTAAAGGCAGCTAGTTCTTAGCTTCGGTGTAAAATCCACAAAAACAGTGCGTCACCGGTCACTATTTACTTCCAGTTCGTGTAAATGTGGCGTTAATCAGTGCAGCTTTACCTCGATTGATTCCGCTGTGCAGTGAAAGTCAGGAGCTCGACAGCAACTAAATCAGAACTGACGATAAAACTAACACGCAGGCGAGGAGAAGTGTGAAGCTGGAAACGGTGGCGGTTTAAAAAACGGCGACGCAAACCGTTTTACATAATAAGAGTACTGTCAAAGTCGTTTTTTTCTGTTTTTTTCAAATATTACCTTTCATGTAGTGTGTTATAGAGCTGTTTGTTGATGTAAGAAGTCCGCAAAATGCCCGACAAATGGAGTTATTGACTCCACAAAGAAGGAACCGATTCTGAACAGCTGAAAGGAATCGTTAGTGATTCCAGACTTACTTCCTTTACTAACCTACATAAATTTGTAACATAAAGCCCCGCCTCTGGTCTTCATTGGCTCCTTGCTGACAGCGGTAGACCAATCACAACAGACTGTGACATCTGACCAATCAGAGCAGAGTATGCTCTCTGACAGGAGGAGTTTAGCTAAACCCTTTAGAATGGATCATTTAACTAGTCGTTTTTGACATTGAGTGGCGGGAGTAATGCCGCAGTTTAAATTATGAGCACATTAAAGTGTTTTTTGATGTCTATTGTATGAGACCTTTAAAGCAAAATTAGGAATGTTTCAAAACCATAATAGGTGCGCTTTTAACAAACAAATAAATAAATATGTTCACTTGTTCTTCAACAATACCTACATTTATAAATACAGCTCAAATTCAAATAATTCTTAAAAGAGGAAGTAGCGAGGAAGTTAAAAAAAATTAAGCTCTAACACTCTTATAGATGTGTTTTAGCAATAAATTAATTACAAATTAATGTCCAGGTTTTTGCAGCTGATGTGCTGTGTATTTTCAATGATTGTCGTGCCTTTAAAATTATTTAAAAGCTATTATCTAATATACATTCATCCTTTTTCTGTACTGCTTATCCTACACAGTGTCGCAGGGAGACTGGAGTCTAACCCAGGGAACTCAGGGCACAAGGTGGGGTATACCCTGGATGGAGTGTCAACCCATCACAGGACAGAATCTCACAGACACTCACTCACACACCCATTCACACACTATGACTCAAACCCCCAACCCAGATCCGGCCCACACCTGACACTTCTGGCCGACACATCTGGCCTAAATACCACATGGAATGATGGCACTTGGGCAGTCCGCTCCTGTTTGTCGGAATTTTGGCCACAAGCAAGCCATAGCAATGCCGCATGGGCCACATTTTTGCCAAAGGTGGCCCACATTTGTTTTGCGATTTTTGAGCCATGTTTACTATTTACCTCATGGGCCACTTTAGGGTCATATCCAGCTTACACATTGCTGTGAGCACCGCATCTTTGCCTAAAATGGCCCACTTGTGATTGGGCCATATTTGCTATTTAACATGTGGGCCATTTCAGGCTCATATCCATTTTGTCCGGGCCAAAAGAAGGCCAGCAATGCCGCATCACTGCCTGAAGTGGCCCACATCCAGATGCTATCTGGGGGGAAGATCATGTGAAACTGTATGTAGACTGTAAGCCGAACTCAGGATTGAACGGACCGTAGAGTTGTGAGGTGGCAATGCTAATTTAATTTAGTTTGAGACTTCATTATCTGGAAGTAACTATCCTTAAGATTCGTTTTAGAAGATCAATTTGGAGGCTGTGATAAGCTTTTAAGTAGGATTACTTCTGGTGTAATTTAAACCCTGTCCAGGGAACCACCCCTTCATGTTAGAAACAGCTTTAGTGTTTTACAGGTCATATGTTCACATGTTCTATTTGTCTGACACTAAAAAAGGGCAAGCACCTTTATAAATTAAATAGCTATTCAAAAGTTATGAATAAGAATTATATAAGCATGTCTGTGTACTTTAATGTCATATGAACTTCCTAAAGAACAATTGACTTGATAAGTAATGACTGAAAAACCCATAAATAACATTCTGCCAGTCACAAAAGCAGAATCATGTTGAAATATTTTTTTTATTATTTATTAGCATATGACATTTGCTAAGAAACAAATGAATTGTACACTTGCACAGTCAGTGTAATTAGGCCCCAAATGGTACTAAATATCCAGAGAGCTACAGAACTATTTCAGGGCTGCTGAGAAACCCTGACTATTCTCATGAGCCTAATTATCCTAACTTTATTTTAACAATGTGGTTTACATATGATCTAATGATTCAACTTGTATATATAGTCAAACTATTGCACAATAGTCATTGCAAAATAATTGTAAAATTGTTGTGGTGAAATTGGTTCCTTACACTTTTTGTCTTTGTTTCACTTTTTAAAGTCAGCCAGAAAATGTTTTTCGATACATCACAGAAATGCAGTCCTGTAAAGCTTTACATCCTGACAGACAAGAAGTCAAAGGAGACTGTTTTGTCTGTACATCAATAAAGTTAATCCATGGGAAAGGCCTGAAAGACAGGAAACAGTATATAAAAATTATTATTACACTAACAGTCAAAAGTTATTCTTTATTTTACAATAATAATAGTAACGTCATCAAAACTCTGGAACAACAAACATGGAACTATGGGAATGTAAAAAAAATCCAAGATAAATAAAAATAATTTAATATTTTTTAGCATCTTCAAAGTAGACACCCTGTTTGCCTAGAATTTCCAGAAATGTATTCTTGGCATTTTCTCAACTGATTTCTTAAGGAATTCCCCTGAGATACTTCTTTAAACAGTATTAAAGGAGCTCCCACCTATGCTGGACACTTACTGGCTGCTTTTCAGAATATTTCTCTCCGAGTCATGCATTTATTAAAATCTTAGCATGTCTCCAGACCTAAACCCTATTGAGCATTTGTGGGGCATCCTCAAATGGATGGTGGAGAAGCACAATGCCTCTAACATCCACCAGCTCCGTGATGTCGTCATGGAGGAGTGGAAGAGGACTCCAGTGGCAACCTGTGAAGCTCTGGTGAACTCCATGCCCAAGAGGGTTAAGGCAGTGCTGGAAAATAATGGTGGCCACACAAAATATTGACACTTTAGGCCCAATTTGGACTTTTTCACTTAGGGGTGTACTCACTTTTGTTGCCAGCGTTTAGACATTAATGGCTGTGTGTTGAGTTCTTTTGAGGGGACAGCAAATGAACACTTACACAAGCTGTACACTCACTACTTTACATTGTAGAAAAAGTGTCATTTCTTCAGTATTGTCATATGAAAATATATAATCAAATATTTACAAAAATGTGAGGGGTGTACTCACTTTTGTGAGATATATATATATATATATAT
>JAFFST010050271.1:166161-177508 GCA_022414735.1 Noturus placidus | reverse complement strand
TATATATATATACACACACACACACACACACACAGGGAGAACATGCAAACTCCACACACATTAGTCCAGTTGAACCCCATTATGTATGCAGTTTCATAGATTTAGGGAATTAGTAACCATGGAAGCAAATACATTTTCACACAGTCCCAGTTGGTATTGGATAACTTTTTTGCTTCAACAAATAACATTATCATTTGTAAACTCTATAACTTTTTGAAGCAATTTAGTATGAGATATACACAAAAACAGAATAAATCAAATAGCAAATATTTTTTCACAGCTTTGTATGTAAGTATATTGAATGGATTATCAGCAGAGAGAACAGCTAATGAAGCACTCACTCCTCAGAGTTATTAAGCTTAGATGCCCAGGATGAGTTGACAAAGCTTTCGCAGGTAAGAGTTACGGTTGGGATTGTCATCTGAAACAACTCACTGAGCAGTTGGACAGTTTTGGTGGCGCTCAGTCCCTCATCAGTGCACATATTGAGGAGAGTGTAGAGCACAGCACACACCCACCTCTGATCCAAAGAGAGACCACCTGTCAGAGACAATGCAAACAACAGCATTACAATTAAATACACAATAGAAAAGTCAGGTAACAGGTGTGACAGGAAGGACATACATATTATTGAGCAAATAAATAGTGTTTTTCAGGGATGTCCTGAGTTTTCAACTCACCAGTCATTGAAAGTGGGCATGATGCACTCAGAACCTCTTCGTCCTTTAGAGCTGCTGCCACTCGATTATGGTGGAGCCACAAGTGACCTGAATCACAGGTCATAAAGCTGTACTGAGGTCTGAGAACAAACGTGTGACCAAGAAGTGATGCCAACCTGTAAAATGACCACAATAACAAATGACCCTTTTCAGAACACTGTGCTCACCAAAAACATCTAGATTAGATTAATTTAGTTAGAGCTAGATTAGTTTCAAAGAGACAATTTATAGGACTTGTTTAAATATTCTGCAATAAATATACAAGCCTACTTTTGGTTTAATTTAAATGCTATCTGGTAAACCACCCCTTGATATTAGAACCAGAAAATGAATAGCTTGCTCTTTAAGTTCTTTATGACTGACAATGTACCAACAAGACATGTAAAAAGGCTCTAAATCTTATACAACTACATGTATAAGTACATTTTATGTACTACAGTACAAGGTATCTCACAACCAGACTGTGTAACAGCTTCTTCCCCCAAGCCATCAGACTCAGCCATCAATACTCAGGACTGACACACATGCACACACGCACACACACATGCATGCACACTCTCTGGACTGAACACCATCCCACTCCCATTGCAACATTTGCACATTCCAGCATTGACTATTGCATTTTGCTGCTACTAACTATACTTATAAAAATATAGGTATTTAATTACTTGTCACTATTATACACTTTATCTGGCTGCTACTGCAATAATGTCTATGTCCATATTTTGTATGAGCTAATCTGCTTTATAATAAGTCATAGCATGTTATGTTTGCATTTATACCATTTTAAAATTATGTTGTTACTCTTTGGCACCTATCTTTTGCACTACCTGTTATATTGGACACTTCCACTGTGTACTGTTCAGCGCTACACTGTCACTTACTGTGCCTAATGTCCTGTTTTAGTAGTACTGTACTGTCCTGTGTTGTTAGCACACATTTGCATGTGCACTTTAAGTAAAAATGTGTAGATCTTATTTAGTTCTCTGTCGTCTCAAGTGGTTAGTGTGTTGTTTTATGTAGCACCATGGCCCTGGAGGAACGTTGTTTCGTTTCACTGTGTACTGCACCAGCTGTATATGGTTGAACAATAAAGTGAACTTGAACTACAGTAAGGTAATATATAGAAAAATTTCATAAGAATATAAGAGCATAAGAATCATAAGAATAAGAGCAAGAATATATGCATCCCTGGCACTCAAAAAAAATCTGGAAATAGCTTAAGAATTATTGTTATTTAAGCATTTTTGTATTCATTTCAGTTATGTATCTTCCTAAATAACATCCATTCATCCATTTTCCATACTGGTTATGCTACACAGGGTTACTGGTAGCCTGGAGCCTATTCCAAGGAACTCATGGCACAAAGCGGGAGACACCCTGGACAGGGTGCCAACTCATCGCAGGGCACAATCACACACACATTCACACACTACCGACAATTTGGAATTGCCAATGAACACAATGTATGTCTTTGGACAGTCGGAGTAACCCAGAGTACCTGGAGGAAACCCCCAAAGCACGGGGAGAACATGCAAAAACAAACATGTGCACATAGGGCAGAGGTGGGATTCGAACCCTCAACCCTGGAGGTGCGAAGCAAACTTGCGAATCACTAAGCCCTCCTGAACTTTTTCAAAGCACCGTGCTCATGGTTCCTACAAAAACAAAAACATAGTTTTTCTTATAAAAAAATTTAAATAACCAAACAGTGGTTAGGATTCATCTTAAACATGACACCTACATGTATATGTGAGGTCATACCTGTGTAATGGCATTGCCGAGGTGAAACTGTACACTAGGCAGCGAGTAGGCAGCTGAGAGTGAAGTTCAGCACACACTTGACGAAGATGAGTGGGAAGAATGCAGAGGAAGATCACGTCTGCCCAAGTGGCCAGCCTGCAGTTATCGAAATAACACCTCACACCTCTGTCTGAGAATTCTCCTACAATGCAAACAAATGGCCATGTCTCATTCACTGTTCTATAATCACTGTGAGTTCTGTGAGCTCTAATCAGCCAAAGTGGTTGAAATACACATAATGGCCCCTTTATTACTTATACCTACTTAGTATATACACTCATTGGCCATTTTATCAAGTAAACCTACTATATAGGTGAGTCAACTCCAGAATTATTAGCACCCTTGGGAAAAAAACCTGTATAATTGTAGAAAATAAACATTACACACAATCATTAAAATGGACTCAAATGAGTAGGAAACTATTTACCTCTAAAAATACTAAATTTTCTCTCAAAATGTATGTGGTGAAATGTTTGACATCTCTAATAAATATTTAAAAACAAGCAAATTACACCTTTTGTAAAATAATTTTGTAAAATAACTCTGTTGTTGCACTTGAGCAGGTCCTGTGTTCTTGGGATATAAATAGATTTTGCATACACATTAAACCCCTTTGACATTCATCACCAGGTGCTGAGAATGGTACAACATCCTGTGTTCCATTATCACTGGTGTATAGAGTAATGTAGTGCTACAGTTCTCGAGTTCAACATAGATTTTGTTTAATTTTTTATTTAGGATTGCAAAGACAACGCAAATATAATTTTATTCTCAATAGAACAAGTTCAATGTTTGTTGAAAACATGGCTAATTTAAACACTTACTCAGTGTGTCTGGCCTTTTAGTTGACATGTGAATGTTAGATGGTTTAAAGGCTGGTATGGTCAATAAAAGCTGTGCCAGCTGTTTGCCCATGTGCCCACCTCCAATAATGCCAATCTTCACTGGATGCAGGTCTGATTTATTGGTAAGATGGTTTAATTTATCCCTACAGGTTTAAAAAAAAAAAAAAAAAAAAGTAACATATATGTGTTATTGTTAAGACAGGACAATGCAGGTAGTGTAATCAAAACAATATTAATCACATCAAACTTTCAGATAAATTGCATCTATAAAGTTTATGGTCTTCTCTTAAAATGCAGTAATAAAAATATGAACACTCAACAGAATTTTTTTTATTTCATTGTTTGTCCACTCATGAGCACTGCATCATCTAGAACTTAGCAGTTTTGAGGAAGGTTTTAAGCTCCACCCACAAAAATGTCAAGTCATAAATCCGTCATAAATGTATTAATAAGTCGTAAATGTATTAGAAAAAATATTTAACGTGACATATACAGTACTGTGCAAAGGTGTTAGGCACACGCAAAAGATTCCTTTAGAATAATGAAATAAAATATTTAAAAAAAAAATTAAAGAGCAGTAAACATTAGTAAATTAAACAAAATCAATAGTTGGTATGACAAATATTTGACAATTTTTAAAAAATGAAAATAGTAGATTCCGGTATAATTAGTGTAGTTTTATAAGGAAATGAGCTGTAAGTTTTATTGAGAATCTTGCAGAACCAGACATGGTTCTTCTGGAGACTTTGACTGTCGCACTCGCTTCTTATTTTTGCAGCAAAACCCAGCAGCGTTCATTGTGTTTCTGGCTGTCAAAAGTGTCTCTTACATAATATGCTGCTTTCTTTACTGACATACAAACATTTTTCTGTAACATTTAATTTTGCGCTAGAAAACTAACCTAAAATGATTTCTGGACTGACTCCATAATGTAGAAGTCATAAAATAAAAGTCAATAACAAATTTTGAACTAAAAACAGGAGCCTAAAACTTTTGCACAGTACTGTACATAATTCCAATACACAAAATTCATATTTAAATACTTTTGTCAGCTCTCAAGCTTCATAAGAAACTGTTAATCTCCTGGGGCTTACACAGAACGGTGCGAAAAACTAGACACATCCAGTGAGTGGCAGAATCTACATGACATAACGCTTTATTGATGAGAGGTGAGAGGAGAATGGCCAGACCGGCTCGAGCTGACAGGTAGACTACGTTAACTCAAGTAGCCAGTATTTACAATTGTAGTGAGCAGAAAAGCATCTCAGAAAGGACAACATGCCGAAACTTGAGGTGGATGGGCTACAACAGCAGAAAACCCCATCAGGTTTCACTTGTCAGCCAGGAACAGAAAACTGAGACTGCAGTGGGCACAGACTAATCAAACCTGGACAGTTTCAAACTTTTGTACAATATTCAACTGCCCAGTTTAGGAGAGTCTACGCTCACTGTAGCCTCATGATTGGATAATTGCATAAGTGTACAGGTATATACACTCAGGTGCTCCTGGTGTTAATAAAGTGAACATCATTTTTATGTCATTATGATACAGTATCTCACAAAAGTGTGTACACCCCTCACATTTTTGTAAATATTTGATTATATCTTTTCATGTGACAACATTGAAGAAATGACACTTTGCTACAATGTAAAGTAGTGAATGTACAGCTTGTGTAATAGTGTAAATTTGCTGTCCCCTCAAAAGAACTCAACACACAGCCATTAATGTTTAAACCGCTGGCAACAAAAGTGAGTACACCCCTACGTGAAAATGTCCAAATTGGGCCCAATATTTTGTGTGGCCACCATTATTTTCCAGCACTGCTATAACTCTCTTGGGCATGGAGTTCACTAGAGCTTCACAGGTTGCCACTGGAGTCCTCTTCCACTCCTCCATGACGACATCACAGAGCTGGTGGATGTGGCTCAGTCGGTAGAGCGGGTTGTCCACTAATCCACTAATCATAGGGTTGGTGGTTCGAATCCCGGCCCGGGTGATCCCATGCCGAAGTGTCCTTGGGCAAGACACTGAACCCTAAGTTGCCCCCAATGGCAAGCTAGCACCTTGCATGGCAGCTCTGCTACCATTGGTGTGTGAGTGTGTCTCATTTGTAAGTCGCTTTGGATAAAAGCGTCTGCTAAATGTATAAATGTAAATGTAAATGTAGAGACCTTGTGCTTCTCCACCTTCCGTTTGGGGATGCCCCACAGATGCTCAATAGGGTTTAGTCTATCTCCTTCCCCTTCAGCTTCTTTAGCAAGGCAGTGGTAATCTTGGAGGTGTGTATAGGTCGTTATCATGCAGGAATACTGCCCTGCGGCCCAGTCTCTGAAGGGAGGGGATCATGCTCTGCTTCAGTATGTCACAGTACATGTTGGCATTCATGGTTCCCTCAATGAACTGTAGCTCCCCAGTGCCGGCAGCACTCATGCAGCCCCAGACCATGACACTCCCACCACCATGCTTGACTGTGGGCAAGACACACTTGTCTTTGTCCTCACACGCTTGACACCATCTGAAGCAAATGAGTTTATCTTGCTCTCATCAGACCACAGGACATGAATCCAGTAATCCATGTCCTTAGTCTGCTTTTCTTCAGAAAACTGTTTGCAGGCTTTCTTGTGCATCATCTTTAGAAGAGGCTTCCTTCTGGGACGACATGCAATTTGACCAATTTGATGCAGTGTGCGGCGTATGGTCTGAGCATTGACAGGCTGACGCCCCACCCCTTCAACCTCTGCAGCAATGCTGGCAGCAATCATACGTCTATTTACCAAAGACAACCTCTGGATATGACGCTGAGCATGTGCACTCAACTTCTTTGGTCGATCATGGCGAGGCCTGTTCTGAGTGTAACCTGTCCTGTTAAACCTCTGTATGGTCTTGGCCATCGTGCTGCAGCTCAGTGTCAGGGTCTTGACAATCTTCTTATAGCCTAGGCATCTTTATGTAGAGCAACAATTCTTTTTTTCAGATCCTCAGAGAGTTCTTTGCCATGAGGTGGCATGTTGAACTTCCAGTGACCAGTATGAGGGAGTGTGAGAGCAATGACACCAAATTTAACACACCTGCTCCCCATTCACAACCGAGACCTTGTAATACTTACAAGTCACGTGACATCAGGGAGGAAAAATGGCTCATTGAGCCCAATTTGGACATTTTCACTTAGGGGTGTACTCACTTTTGTTGCCAGTGGTTTAGACATTAATGGCTGTGTGTTGAGTTATTTTGAAGGGACAGCAAATTTACACTGTTACACAAGCTGTACAATCACTACTTTACATTGTAGCAAAGTGTCATTTCTTCAGTGTTGTCACATGAAAATATATAATCAAATACTGTATACACTAGTAGTCAAAAGTTTGGAGACACTTGACTGAAATGTTTCTCATGATCTTAAATATCTTTTGATCTGAAGGAGTATGATTAAATGTTTGAAATCGGTGTTGTAGACAAAGTATTATTGTGCCAACATATTCATTTCTTTCATTAGAAAACTAACTAAATAAATGGACGACTGGGAGCAAAATAATCAGAAAAACAGCCGATAAGAGTCCAGATAAGTGTCCATCATAGGTGGGAACTGTTTAAAACTGTTAGTACTGTTTAAAAAGCATCTCAGGGGGAATCCTCAAGAAATCAGTTGAGAAAAAAGCATCTGAAGATCTTTTATGACATTTTATTTTGTATTGGATTGGCACCCTGTCCAGGGTGTACCCTGCCTTGTGCCTGATGCTCCTTGGGATAGGCTTCAGGTTCAGGAAGGATAAGCGGTATAGAACATGGATGGATGGATGGATTTGTTTTGGATTTTTTTTTTATCACAACATAATTCCCATAGTTCCATGTGTGTTTCCCCAAAGTTTTGATGACTTTATTATTATTCTAAAATATGGAAAAATATATATATATATTTTAAATAAAGAATGAGTGTGTCTAAAATCTTGACCAGTAGTGTATATGTAAATGTTCTTTATAAACCTGATAAACCACACTTACTTATGTCAAAAACTGTTTGTTTTTTATTCCTAAAATAAATTCCTATTTATTTCTGAATAAACAGTATATTGGATATTATTCTGAAAAATAGCATATAACATATATAAGAATAATTTCAAGGTATTTTACTGATTCGTGAACTTCTCTGTAAAAGTCTTTCTCTGGAGACCATCAAAGCAAAACAAATATTCACTTTTTGTTTATACCCTCAAGAAGGTCAGCAAAACAAACAACCAACCCCTGTTCAGCTGTGAGTCAGTGTGTAGGTGAGGAACTGGACATTTCTGCTACCTGGCTAAAGACACGAGGCTGCAGAGAAACACCGCGTGCGCACAGCCACACACCGCTAACGCGGAACAGCGACTGCGCAGAAACACACACTGTTCTTCCTCTTCCTCACTTAGTCCATTTTCAAACTGAAGAGACTTCAAGTTAAGCGTTAAGTCCATAGTTATTAAGATTTTACGTGACCAGACGATTTCTCAGGACGCTCGAGCGGCGTTGCCTTGACAACAAGTGATGTGTCGTTCATGAACGAGTCGTTCATTTGGAATGAATCTTTAATATGACTCGGGAACAATGAGTTGTCTCAGAGAGTGATCCTTTCATTTCTGACCGCGCATGCGCTGTAACATCCCCATCGGTTCCATAACGGAAACAGAAATGATTAGTTCAGCTCGTCGGGTTCGAGTCGATCGTTCTTCCGGTGGCCGCTGCATAAATTGCGTAATCCACTCTTAATTCGATTAAGACCATACTTTGATTAAGAAACTACCATGTAAACAGCAATTTTAACTTACCCTCATCTAATTAAGGTCATAATCTAATTAAGCAATAATCGAATTAAGACAGGTGGAGTTCTCCTGTGTTAGTCGCTTTATCGACGTGTATTACAGACACGTAAACACCTTAACCACATTATTAATATCGCGTGAGAGTTTTCACTGCATTTTGCGACAGGACACGATCTCACATGGCAGTACATGTATCTCAGCTACTATATAACGGCACGTATGCGGTTTGAGCCCACGGCTTCAAGCAGTTGTCTATTAATACTCATCATGACAAATAACGATGTGTGGCGCGGTGACGTAATGACGTGACGTAATGACGTGTGCCGTTAATCTAATTATGTTCTAAAACATGTCAAACGGGTACATGAAAGGAGTATTCTAAAAGCGACTCATGTAAACACCTTAATCACAATATTATCTTAAACAGTAAGGTCAATAATTAGATTACTGCTGTTCATGTAAACGTCCGTTTCGAGGAACAAACGTGACAAATGTGACGTGATAAAAGAAAGAATGACTCGGATTGGGAAATGAACAGACTGCATAGCGTGAAGACCTAATGCTAAGCTATTAATGAATCATTTCTGTTTCTCATAATTCAGCCTCGGCTGCATTAACCTATAACAGTCGTTCTCAACCAAAACACAGACAGGGCATCATTTGGGTACTGCCGCAGCAAACAAGCTTTGCAGCCTAACAAAAAAAACGTCAGAGACAGAGGTTAGTGGTTTGTAGATGTCAAAAATGTGTTAAACTTTATTGAATCAATAAAGTGAGACAGTCTGCAGAAAGTCTGAATTATACATACACATACATGTCTTTATATACATTTCTGAAGCAGCCGTCTGGGCGGCTGTGGCTCAGTCGGTAGAGCGGGTTGTCGGTTCGAATCCCGGCCCGGGTGATCCCATGCCAAAGTGTCCTTGGGTAAGACACTGAACCCTAAATTTCTCCCGATGGCAAGCTAGCACCTTGCATGGCAGCTCTGCTACCATTGGTGTGTGTGTGTGTGCTCTCATTTGTAAGTCGCTTTGGATAAAAGCGTCTGCTAAATGAATAAATGTAAATGTAAAATTATCCCTAGATGGGCCATTCACCTTTTCTTTCAAGAAACAAACCAGTCTTCATTGCCTTAATTATTCATATCCATATGGTACTTTATATATGTGGCGCATGCATTGTCAGTTTTATTTTCTTTAAAAGTTTTACCAGACTGTTTTTTTTTACTTTGTCCCATAATTCACCCTAAAGTCTCAGCCTGGTACTCTTCCTCCTGGAAGTCTTATCTTTTCTTTTAACACTGATCTGCAAGCTTAGAGGGCTTTGGTTGGAAACCCAGTTCTGGTGTGTGTCTAATTGCTATTTTTATTGCCATAGAGTGAAGCTGCTTTAGACAAACACAAGGTTCTTAATTTACACACTTAGAATGTCACTTGTTAGAAAGTGTTTTATAGTTTTAGATTATGCTTGCTGTGCAGAGAGGTAAGGGAAAACTATTAGGCCTACTGTTCAGTAAAACACAGAATTCATCTAACTCAATACACGCTTAAAATATAACTTGATAAACTTTAGATAATGCTTCTAACTGTTGGTTATACATATTAGATTATACTTTATTAACACATCCAAACATTAGTAAACTTTGTAGTTACACACATAGATTAAACTTTATATTCTATAGTACTTTATATTCTAGTGTTTTTTACTGCTTTTCAAATGGGGGTGGGGGGGGCCTTGAGATACAAAAGGTTGAAAAACTATAATTTATTAAGTACTAGATGTGTTGGGAAATTTAATGTGTAACATTTTAATTCTATTCTGCTGAAATGAACGAAATGACTCGAAAAAAGATTCAAAGATCCGAGTCAGTAAAATGTTCCGAACTTCTCGTCACCATTGATTACACATTCCAGTATTGTTGGTAACACAGTGGGTGTGGTTTGTTTGCGAAGCGAGAAATTACAACAACTTTCAAGATAAAAGTCATTGTTTGAAACATGTCCAATATGTCTCTGTTCACGCGCCGTCCCCACAAATCCAAGTTGGCTTTAAATGCAGCTACTTTATCTTCCAGCTTGAAGACAGTTGTCATTTTCCTTGAAGTGACAGATTGAGCAGGTTGAATATGTCGCACAGGTAAGCCAGTTCTGCGACCCAGAGAAGGCTTTGAAGCGGTGCTCGTAATTCAAACACTCTGGCCGGCGATTTCCCTCGGGATAACCATCTTCTTTCTCCCTGTGCTCTGCGTCCATCTCCTCACAAAGTTGCTCAAACAGGCGCGAGCTTTGACGTCGTTAGTAACTTTAACTATCATTCAATACGCTGTTCAATTCTGGTGGCATTTTTCGGCTTGCCAGCATTTCGCTGTGAATGATACAATGTGTAGATTCACATTCAGGTGCAACTTCCTTAATCCGAGCAGTTAAACCAGAAAGCCCATGGTATGGCAGCAGCTCCGTCTGTGCATATTTACATTTACATTTATTCATTTAGCAGACGCTTTTATCCAAAGCGACTTACAAATGAGACACACTCACACACCAATGGTAGCAGAGCTGCCATGCAAGGTGCTAGCTTGCCATCGGGGGCAACCCGCTCTACCGACTGAGCCACAGCCGCCCGACACATATACCGACACAAGAGGACTTCAGTTTTCCTGATATATAACCATCCAGTGGCTTGAACAGTTCTGCGGAGGTGGTGTTCGTTGGCAACGATAGTGCACATAACATTTCCTCATGCACATCCTCCTGATAAAGATACCGCACATACACAAGTAGTATTGCCTTGTTAACGTCTGTAGAGTCGTCAACCTGGAGGGCGTACCACGTGTTGTATTAATCCTCTCCAACAATTGTTGGAGAGGAGGTCCACGTTCGCCTCACACCTCCAGGGTCCAGGGTTCGAGTCCCGTCGGGGCCATGTGTGTGCGGAGTTTGCATGTTCTCCCCGTGCGTCGGGGGTTTCCTCCGGGTACTCCGGTTTTCTCCCCCAGTCCAAAAACATGCATGGTAGGTTGATTGGCGTGTCTAAAGTGTCCGTAGTGTATGAATGTGAGTGTGTATGTGATTGTGCCCTGCGATGGACTGGCACCCTGTCCAGGGTGTACCCCGCCTTGTGCCTGATGCCTCCTGGGATAGGCTCCAGGTTCCCCGTGACCCTGAAAAGGAGTAAGCGGTTGAAGGT
>JAFFST010050271.1:140994-165282 GCA_022414735.1 Noturus placidus | reverse complement strand
TTGTGCCCGATGCCTCCTGGGATAGGCTCCAGGTTCCCCGTGACCCTGTAAAGGAGTAAGCGGTTGAAGATGGATGGATGGATGGATGGCTTGGTATGTGGGAATCACCTACCGGGATAAATCCATACTTCAAGTAGGACTCCTGGTATTGTCTGTTAAAAGCTTTCTTTTTCTTGGAAGTGGCCTTTTCCCCTTCGCAAAGAAACTTTCCAAAAACATCTGTTTCTTACTCATTTTGCTCGATTGTGGGTTCAATGTTGGCGCGCAAGACGTAACCGAGAGAATCCGGTCATTTCACAAAATAAAAGGTTTTTCAAAATAAAAGATCGTTCAGACTCAGATAATACAAAAAACGGAAATATTTAATTATTTCTTGTGCGGCCCGTTACCAATATATTGTCTGTGTCTGTGATTATCAATTTTCCAAAAGTCATGAGGACTCATCGTCTACACTCAGTTCTCATAGAACAGGCAAATAAATAAATACATCGAGCCATGGGCGTAACCACGCACTCAACAACCCCCCACCCCCCAATGTTGAGGCAATACCAATCGGCCCCCCCCCAATATCCATCCATCCATCCATCTTCAACCGCTTACTCCTTTTCAGGGTCATGGGGAACCTGGAGCCTAATATACAGGAGAAAATGTTTTCTATGTGTTCCGCTTTAATTTTCCCTGGCAACAGATCTGTCTTTTCTTCATCTATTCTATTTATTTTATTTATCTATTTGTTTATGTCTATTCTTTTTTAATATATTCACGTTTGTTAAGGGAAATCGGTGCTCCCCCATCCAATTATACACTTGGTTTCGCCCAGACTCAACGCAAGTTCGGTGATGTATTTTCGCAGCTCAGTCGTTGATGTATTTCCCCATGCTGTCGGAGCTTCTATCACTCAGAAACCACGTGAATTCAAACAGTAACTGTAATCCTAAAACTATGTTCTAAATATACACATTTTCACTATAAAATTTTGGAAGTTTGGATGCGGCGGGCTGGGGGGGCTGGTTAGCGCTTGGACCCCCCCAATGTCCATAACATGGTTACGCCCTTGCATGGAGCAGACATGGAAACGCAAAAGTATGCTCATGAGGTGCATCTCAAAAATTAGAATATCGTGGAAAAGTTTTTTTCCCCCCATAATTTAATTTAAAAACTGGAACTTTCATATATTCCAAATTCAGTACACAAAGTGACATATTTCAAGCATTTTTTTGTTTTAATTTTGATGATTACCTCTTTCACCTCAAATCACAAATCCAGTATCTCAAAATATTAGAATAAAGAATACAAATACAGAAATGTTGACCTGAGAAGAGCTCTAATCACATAATTAACACCCAAGAAGGTGTGGAGGCACAGAATCTAAGATGCTTGAAGTCCACTGAGAAGTTTCCACAGTGAGTGATGATTTGGGGTGCCATGTCAACTGCTGGTGTTTGTGTGTGCATATATAATATATATAGTTATTATATTTTAGTGTATGAACAGCATGAGGATAAGTCAGAAGGTTAAAGATTAAAAACATTGTGCAAATATCCCATTAATATTCTGGGAAATTTTATTTTATCTATCATGTTTTCTTTGGCTTCCTTTTGGTTCACCAGCACATCACACACACAAGCTACCAAGAGCAGAGAAACCGCACATGACATGAGGCGTAGAGGTTCTGCCGGCATGCTGAATAAATATTTTATTCATAACCAGTTTATAAAAATAAAATACAAAACAATTTTAAATGAAAAAACAACACTGTACAAGGCATTGATATGATACAAATAAAATAAAAATAACACAAATATTGCAATAATGTACAATGTGGTCTCTCCCTTTTACATTCCTTTTTTTAGGCTGTACAAACATTGTGACTATGCAGATTATAAAACAAACAGGAAATCTGTAACATAATAGGAAAAGATGTATTCAGATATGCTAAACTATAATCATCAGACAATACAACTACTGAAAATGGTATTTAATTGTCAGTCATGAAGCATGTGGCACAATGGAACCTTCAGTTCTGTCCATGTCCAGCAGGGGGAAGACGACATGGGGGACATCAAAAATCCAGATTAAACATAGAGTGGGAGCAGACGCTACCATGTGTAACCTGGTTTCTTATTTACAGGATTAAAATTTCATATAGATTAAGACATTCATATTGATAACAAAGAGCCATTTCACACATAGAAATGTAAAGGGATACAACATTTTCTATTACAGCAAATATGTATGTAGGGGTTTTATAATAATGTCTACTACTTCATTACGTGGGGCAACACATGATTCCTTTTATTTAAAGTACCTTTCAAAATGATCATGTTTGGCTTACAGTTTTCCTTGTATGTATGTTGAATCTTAATCTAGCATTAAATCACCTAATATGACCATACCCTTAATCAGAACTGTATTACCAAGGAACTCTCTGCAGCTGGAAACTGTAATCTAACAGTTGTGTAATGAACATCTTGGCTATCAAATGTCTTGATAAAAAAAAAAAACAACAACAAAAAAAAAACAGTAAGCCAAATGTTTAACAATGGTAATAAAATGCAATACATGCAGAAGCTCTGGAAAATAAAACTGCCTCTAATATACTGAACACAAAAATCTCTTGATTCAAAGTAGAAAACGTTGTTCTCGTATACACAATCCTAAATGGTAATGTCAGATATATATGTGACCAACCAACATTTGTACAAATATTCATACTAGACACTTCCTCAAAACTGCAAAGTCAAAATAAGCTTGGTTGAAGTGCTGTGAAGGAGAAAGGCTGAGGCTGAAACTTAATAATAAAAGAACATGAACAGGTATATTAATAAAAAATATATATTAACAACCCTACTCAGAACATGACCGTATGTTTCAGTCATATGCGGTAATATATGAACTACATTGCTATGAATGCTCTTTGTAGTGTTTGTGAAGTTACAGTACAGAAAAGAAAGACAATGTGGTGGAAGCTCAAGGAGGCCAGTTTCTTCATTCTAAAGAAATGTGTTGTTCTTAATGACTCCAATAGCACAATTCCACAGCAAGAAAATCTGAACATATTCAATGCATACGGTCCACCATTTCAGGTTGCAATAATTTAGATCACTTGGGGAGGGGGAGGTTGGGAGGGGGGGGGGATTGTGGGTTCAAACAAAAGGTGCCATGTTCTAAGTTGTATAGCACAGCTAGATGTAAATATGCAGAAATGACAAGCTGACTACTGATCCATCATTTTATATTCATCTTTTGGTCTCAAACAAAAATATCTTCAATGTCTAGCGAAAATAACAGAACTGACCTTGTTGTTCCAATATTTTCGATGGGGACTGGATATGCATGGTGGCTTTGGAAAACCCTTCACATGGTGAAATTTAAGCATTTTCTATTGCACCATTTCCTGTACTGTTTCCCTTTTGCATGTACTATATGTCATCTATATAGGCTTTATTTGTGAGTTTGGCAAAGCACGTAGCAATCAAAGAATTTGATCAAATTGTGAAATTCAATGTGTGAGTAAATCACACTTAAGTAGCAAGGTTTTACATGTTTTTAGGTAGACTGACTACTTAGCCAACACTGCAGGAAGACTATTCTAGGTACGATTATAAAGAAACTTTTTGGTGAAATGTATTTATGGTTTCTTAAAATTGAGGTGTGATATTTATCTATTCCATTTTCCATACTGTTTATCCTACACATGGTCGCAGGGGAGCCTGGAGCTTATCCCAGGGAACTCGGGGCACAAGGCAAAGGACACCCTGGACTAGGTGCCAACTCACTGCAGGGCACAATCTCGCACTAATTCACATACTACACACAATTTGGAAAATCCAATCATCTTATACTGCATGTCTTTGAACTGGGGGAGGACACCCACAATTCACAGAGAGAACATTCAAGCTCTGCATACACAGGTCAGAGGTGGGACTCAAACCCCCAACCCTGTGGGATTTATCACCTTTTTTTTTTTTTTTTTTTTTCTCAGAATTCAGCCAATGTGACAGACAAATTATCCCAGACTGCCACACTTACAGAAATCTGATATCCTTTATATTGCCTACTTTAAAAACAAACAAACAAACAAACAAAACCTCTGGTTGACAGTAATTGTTTTTTTTTCAACTGGGATCATTGTAACAATCTGACTAGAATTAGTTCATCTCACCACAGAACAATGTGTAAACCTCTTCTTTTCCACACTGCCCTCAACATGAATAAATGTTGTTTTTAGTTCTGTACAATATGACATATAAAACATTCCCCTTGAATGTTCTTTGAAGCTTATTCAGCCTGTGGAGCAGATAACCCTTTGGACACAGTAATCAATCAGCAAAGATCAGATGATCAACCAAAGAGTTTTAAAACCAATACGAGTGCTCCATGCACGTGTGTGTGTGTGTGTGTGTGTGTGTGTATCTGGTGTATATGTGTGCAAGCCTGCGCTTTTAAAAGAGCAGCATGAGCTCCGTAGCTCAAAAAAAATTAAATACCCAGCTTTTTATGAAGCTTGTACCTTGCTCTCCCGTAATTTAAAGTACCATTTCCTTAGGCGCACAGAAAAGTGCTTGTAAGCATCTCAGTGATTGCTTTAGCATTTCTTGGGAAAAGGAAACACTAGTCCTCACATTAACTCTCTGCAAATGTTTCTGCAGCCTAAAAAAATACAACCTGACTTAGCTTGAATGAGGGCTAAAAATAGCACAGACAGAAAAGATACGTCAGCGATCTGTCAGTGTACCTGCCACTGCACGGATTAGAAGGGTGCAATATGCATTCGAGCCCAAGTACATATTTCAATAAATACTATATAACAGGTTTACAGAGCTTGATGCAAATACACAAACCCATGCATCTAGTGTTAGACGAACTATATCAGTGCTCTAGCTGCATGATTTTCTTCGCGTTAAAACTAACCAAAATACTAATCCTACAACTCACCTGGAAATATTTATGATGCATTTTTTTTAAAAAATCCTAAATGCATTACACTCACCGTTCTTTAAAAAAAACTCAGAAAACTTCTTGAGAATAAAGAGAGAATGCAGGTCAGACAGCTGATAGACGTGATACTCTCTTATTGTCCAACTCAAATGTGTAGCAGGAAGTGGGTGCAAGATGAAGAAGCAGAATACTGTGTAGTTGCAGTTGTAAGACTGGATACTATATTGGTACAAGTCAAGCAGAAAAAGAAGAATCTTGCAAGTCTTTTCCTCCCCTGCTGGTCTGCATGTGATGTACATGCGTTTAGTGGGAAAACTATCTGCTCAGCTTGTTGGACCACTTGGGCTCCCGACTACAAGCTTTGGTGCGGACCTTGTGGCCACATATGCCCTCTTGTGTATGCGGGGCACGGCGGAAAGGCGGAGACCCCGAGCAGCTGGGGGGTGAGTGGCTGCGCAGGCATCCAACACGATGCTCATGACGGGAGGGTGAAGAGCTGATGGAGCGCTGCAGTGAGGAGCAGCTGCGGGGGGAAGCACTGGAGCTGCGCTGGTGATGGTGGTGATGATGAGAGATACCCGACTGGTTGAAACACACGAGCCTGGTGCCCACATGCTGCGGCGAGCTGCGGGAATGCAGTGATGAGGAGCGACTGGTTCCACCTCGCATCAGCTGAGCCAGGCACGTCATCAGTTCTGAGTCACCTGCGCTGCCCGCTCGTATCCGATAACGCCGCAGCCTGAATGGGGAGATGATGTAAACTAGGTTAAATCATCATTTGAAGCACTTACAAACGAAACGTGCCCTCAACCGACATCGGTTTTTGACATCGTTGATTGTGATCAGTGCCAAAAAAAATGTCCCAAAACCACATGAGGGAAAATGTTCAGTCTGCAAACATTGTGACCTTATCCATCCATCCATCCATCCATCCATCTTCAACCGCTTACTTTTCAGGGTCACGGGGGAACCTGGAGCCTATCCCAGGAAGCAACGGGCACAAGGCGGAGTACACCCTGGACAGGGTGCCAGTCCATCGCAGGGCACAAGCACATACACACGCACATTCATACACTACGGACACTTTAGACACGACAATCAGCCTAATATACATGTCTTTGGACTGGGGGAAGAACCCGGAGTACCCGGAGGAAACCCCCGACACACGGGGAGGACATGCAAACTCCACACACACATGGCCCTGGCGGGACTCGAACCCTGGACCCTGTGTCCTTAATTACAGAAAATATGTTTGGCACAAAGTCAAAACAGCTCACCCACTAAAAAACACCATGCATTCATTTATTGAAAGAAATGCACAATGCCTGTATAGCAAAATCTTTCATTTGTATCTTAACTAGATACAAATGAATTTATGATTAAAAAGGTCAAAATTATGTTTTCTTAAATCATTTGAAAAGTAATCAGTTTTATAATGGCTTTTAGTAAGTGATATGAAGGAAGTCTGGTATTGTTTATAAGGATTAAAATGAACTGTACACCCAATGAAGGAATGTATGAATTTTTTACTAGTTGTACTGTTTGGTTGAGTTTTACCTGCCATCTGCAGACGTACGGCTGGGCGGTTTGCCGGGAGGTGGACGAGGCACAAACTGCGCTGCGAGTTCCCCCTGTACAGAAGAGCGGCTTACAGGTCTGGGGATTTTGCTCTTATGCGAGTGTGGGCTAGACGAGGAGGACAGTGAAGGGGCATCATCACCCTGTCTCAGTCCATGTATGGACTCCTCATCCTGCGAGCGCTCCGAGGCTGAAGGGGAGGACAGGCGGTCGCGCTGGACTGAGGAAAGTGAGGGTGAGGCACATGGTGAGGCGCATGGAGAAGTGGGCAGGCGCTGGCTTCGTTTCTGCAGCAGTTTCTCTTTCGCTGAGCCTGAAGGAACATCCTGCGGCAAACTGGAGGGCTCAAGGACAGGGATGCGGCTCAGCCGGCGACTAGGATCCCGAGAGGGGACAGAATACTGGGCATGATTATTACTTTCAACAGAGGATGTTACATTGTTTTTCAATGGAAGATGTTGATCAGGCTCAGTGGAGGCATCAGAGTCTCTCTTGGTGTCCTTCAGCTCAGACAGTAGCACCTTCTGAGCATCTGCTGCAGAGTCAGCATGGCTGTTTATCAGCACTGGATTGCAGGCATTACAGGGTAAGTTTTCCGGGCTTGGCACTGGACTCTGCGTTTGTGGATTTCCATTTCTATTTATCGGAATTTCCCCATCAGCACTGGAGGGACTGGAGCGCAGGGAGTGATGCTGCTCCTGAGGTGAGTGGATGTCATGCACTGTGAGATCCTGTGGTAGCACCTCTTTCTCACCAGTGATATGATTCTCCAGCAGGGGGCACTGTGGCATGCTGTCAGAGGCTGACTGGGAGAAGGGCACAGAGGTACGCTGAGCTGTCAACTGAGACAGACAAGAGAGCCACAGAGAAAGCCATTAGCTAGAAATGTATGTGAACAATGTATATGAAAGGCCACTAATATATGTATATGTGTGTGTATATATATATATATATATATATATATATATATATATATTTTTTTTTTTTCCCAGTTAGATACCTTAACTCAAATATACCTGTATAAAATAAGGACATCTTTGCCTTTGTTGATACCAGCCTCTTACATTTTTAAGTATTAACAATTAACACACCTGATTCAGGTAATAAAGCCTTTAGAAACTCCACATGATCAGTTAAATGTGCACTCTTTCAAACCGTTTCATCACAGCAATACATATTACAGTGCAAATGTTTTACATTTTAAAAATTATTACTATTATTTCCAAATATCTGACCCACAGAACTAGACATTTCATTCAGTCTACATATAAAACTTCTGCACAGAAAAACAGTCTGATGAAATTACACAGAATAAGCAATCGATATGTCTGCAGGATGACCAAACCAGACAGCCAGACAGTTAGACTTTAAATTAAAATTGTAACAGAATATTAATCAGACTGCTTGGAATAATAAAAGAACAAGTCCAATAATTAGCCGCATATGGATCTTATTTTTAAAACCCCATTCACGAAATGAAACCCACATGCCACATGCACGCTGATCAGAGAACCAAACTATGATAAAGACTCAGTTCGGAGCAAGTGAACAATCCAGCAGACTAGACTGTGCTACAGACAAAGGCGGACAGGAAACAGGGTATTCACCTGCTGCAACTGAGCCCGTGTGATGCGTATGACTGAAGGGATCTTGGTGTTGGAGGCGCCTGGTGGAATGGCTGGCAGTTTCCTGTGAGTGATGCGGGGCTGGGAGGTAGAGGAGCAGGGAGAGCGGTGCTGGTTATGGTGTTCTGCAGATTGACTACGGCGGAGAGTGGGTGGAGAGCGTCGGTGCAGGGGATCTGACAATGTGCTCAGGAAGGTATGAGGGCTGGGGGAGCGCAGGAGCTTCCGGGCCACCAGCTCCTCTGGCAGAGACGCAGGAGAGGTTGGGTGCTGAAAGAGGAGAAGTAGAAATAGGAGGAGGAGGAAAGACATGAGGTAGGGGAGCATGAGGAGGAGGACAGAGATGGGGAGGTGATAAGACAAGAATGGATGGGTGGTAAAAAGACAGATATAAGGAATAGTACATGGGAGAAAGCCGCTTATATAAAACACACACGCATGCATGCACACAAACACACACAGAAACACACACACACACACTTTCTCTGCCCACAGGACTACTAAAAATAACCCTAGCATGCAAATGGGTATGTGCACAACTAAAATAGCTCTTCAGTGCCTTGACCTGGTCCATGAGAACAGTAGTTCAGGTACAGTAGTATGTTGAACCCTGTGTCAAGTGAACTCAATAGCATTGGCCCTTAGTTAACACAGGTTGAGGACAAACTCGTTGGATATCATTAACACAGAAGACAAATAAGCAGTCCTCAGAAAGCCTAAGGTGCTAATGTGTGAAGCAAGATGTCAGCCTTTTAGCACAGTTTAGCAATTTAGAAAGCAGAAGTGAAGCAGCTGTTAATAATTACTGGATGACAAACTCGTCTGAAACAAAGTGAGGAGTAAAATGTTTCACAACTAAGTCAAAAGATTTGAGCAAAGTGGAACATTCACAAAGACAAATAGTCTTGTTGTCAACTAGTCTTCTAAATAAATGTTCATGTTTTGCAGTATAGTCATAGGGCTTATGGATTGTTTTATTCAATCATTTATTACTTCCTCCATCACACAGACTTCCTTTGTTGGAAGTAGGGACTTGGGGCGTGGCTATGTCTGACCTGATGACACCCCTACTTGGAGAAGTCACTTGTGTAGTGTTGCTGCTTTGGTGGGGAACTTAGTGTTCTGCTAGTTTAACACCCCTTATTCTCCGAGTTAATCAATAAATAGAGTTTGACTGTGCAGGAAAAAGGGCATACGGCTGAAAGATGTGAACAGCGGAAAGATGGTTAGCTGCTAATAATCAACCACACAAACTTCCTCCAAACTTCACCACCAGGCACATAAAGAAACCAGAAGCATTTCAAGTTGAAATTTAAGCCCTGAATTCAGATTAGAACTCAGAAAGAAAGTTGACTCTTAAATTGGACCACCGCCAGTCAGAAACTATTGACAAAACAAGAACTCATTCCACGTGCCAGAGGTTTAAAGGATACGAACTAGAAAATGGTAGGGCTGAGAAAAAGTGACATTGTAATATTTTGGGAGTTTGCAATATAGTTAACGTGAGTTTGCATGCGTTTTGAAACCTTTTTTGTTAAAAATATTTTCATAAAGGGCAAATTTACAGAGCTTGTTATTTTTGCTGTTTGGAATTGCTGCCTAATCTACATCTATCACTCATTGCTTCATTTGTGCTGTCTATGTGAAGTCTCAAATTGTGAATGTAGTGTGCTAAGTTGGTGAGAGAACTCCATTAATTTGCTCCCTGTGTAGAACATTTATATTTTACACATACTAATATTACGTATATTCTATACAACTTATAGAAAGTCATTTTGTGAAAAACCATTAGCAGTAAATTCAATAGATTAAAAATAAACCAGGCTCAGACACTCTGCTCAGCACCCCACAGAGACTGTGATATTTACTGTACACTTGCCTTGCTACAAGCTTCTTGCCAGCTAATGGACTATCAAGATTTTCATGCATATGCACAGACATATGCCAGCTTCCGACAGGTAAACAAACTTTCAATCACTATGACTCAGTGAGCTTTTTGGAGCAAGATATAATTAGTGAAACAGTTTTGTTTAAAGGTAGTGGTAAGTATTTGTGATATTCTCACAATTTTTCCAACATGTTCTGGGAAAGTAAAAGTGGTGGCTCAGTGGTTAAGGCTTTGGCTACAGACTGCAAGGTCATGAATTCAATCCCAGCATCTATCACCACTGGGACCTTGACAAGGGTCTCTTACCCAGAACAGCTCAGTTGTATCCAGTCTCAACTGTAAGTAGCTTTGAATAAAAGCGTCAGTCAAATGTGCAAATGCAAATGTGTGAAAGAGCCGTGGATGGCTAGCCTCAGTGATAATCAAATTGCCTCTTCTTGTGAAAGTAGCCAGCTCTTGGCCACATAAAACAATGAACATAGAGGTCTGTGTTGTGAAACTTCATTGTAGTATAGTATTTTTACTAAGAGAAAATAGTTTTTATTTAGTCATTAAGATTAGTCATTAAAATCCTCAAATCTGGTTGGTTTGTTTTTTTAAAACAAAGAAGTTTTAGCATAATATTACTCATGGTCTCGACCCAACTGCACTATCACAGGTTCTCTGATAGTTTATGTGCACACTACATAACTAAGGTAAAGTGCACACTACACAACTTTCAAAATACCAAAATATCGTTTGCTATAACAACTTTTCAGTTGCTAACATGTATGTGCATCCACTACCCAAATAAACCAATATAATATCTGTGGATTTTGTAACAGATAAAAAAAAATTATGGCTAAAATATTGTAGTGTGCAGTCAGTTTAATCAGTTTAAGCTGTTACCTGTGTGAGAGCTCCCTCCGCCAGTGCTTCAGCAGGACTGGTGTGTGTAATTGGGAGCAGACCTGTTGTTGGCACCATACTCAGTTCGAGTCGCTCCATTCTGACTGTAGCCAGCTCGTGCCCATGGGAGGGGCTTGAGGTGGCCCTTTCCTTATCAGGAGACTCATCCATTGGTTTCACCATCTCTGGCTCATCTGAAGGGCTGCTAGTCAGCTTGGCCTCAGGTCCTGGGCTGCTACTGGCTGGCTCTTGAATGTCTTGCTGGTCAGAGACACGTTCCACCATCACCCAATCATGCAAGTCCACGTCCTGATGGTCCGTGCTCAGATTTAGTGCTACAAAGCCACTACTGGCTGCTCCATCAAAGAGCTCCAGAGAGCCTGGGGAGGCAAATTTAGGTGACGCATCTCCTGAGAGGAACTCTTCATCATAGTGCCACACTCGAACAGCGGCAGCAGCTGGCACTGCACTAACATTACCTTCCTGGTCCTGTGCTGAACCGGGCGTCTGCTTCACCATGCTACCACACACATTAAGAAAATTTTAGCTTAACACTTTTTGAAGTACAATGACTGAAATAATTGTGATCACAGAGAACTAACCATGCTTCAACGAAGCGCTCCATGTTGGGTTTGGGCTCCAAGGTGAGTCGCTTGTCCAGCTCGAAGCTGTGGATGTTGCGCAGTTTCCTCAGAAGAGGAGGATCTCTGTCTGAGGACACCACCTCAGAGCGTAAACACACTGGAGATCCAATGCTGGGGCCAGCATGAGGGCTTGGGTTGCCCTTGTTACTGTGCTCCTCTTCTGTGCGGCCCTGAAGGTGCACACCATTTATGCATTAATCCAAATTCTTTCATAGAGAGAAGAAGAATAGTAGAAGATGAAGAATCAGATACGCTTCAGATAATATACCTTCCAGCCAGGGAAGCGGATGAGGTTGCTGTTACGGTCCAGATCCTCCCAACCGTCAGCTTCCGGGTTTCTCAGGGGGAGGACAGGAGAGTCCGGCTGGATCTCTGGCCCAGCGTTGTTGTCTCCATCACTGAGCTGCTCATCCTGCAGGACTTCATCAGTGTTCTCCTTCAGAAGGTCTCCAATCACCACAGAGGCATTGGCCATCCTGGAGCAGAGCAAATCATAAAATCACTTGGCACAACACACCACTAGTTTCAACAACATGCATTAACTACATTTCTATGCTGACAACACTTAATTATATATCTAGGTAGAGCCTAATGACACAGAGGCATTAAAGAAGCTGTCTGAATGTCTGTCCAGTATCCTGCTATGGATGAACATAAACTTTTTGAGACTTAATGAGGATAAAACTGAGATTCTTATTGTTGGTCCAAATTATGCAAGGGAATGAACTATAAGTGGCCTAGGTGCTATGGCTCTGAATTTAAGAACCTTGGTGTAATTTTAAATTCTGAGTTTTAAGTCACACATAAATTATGTTACTAAGACCTGCTTTTAATCATCTCAGAAATCTATCACAAATTTGACCTGTTGTTTCACTGAATGATGCTAAGAAACTGATTCATGCTCTCACCTTGATTACTGTAATGCACATTTATACTGGCTTGCCTACGAATTGTTTGAAAAAATACAAGAGGTGCAAAATGCAGCAGCTCAGAGTGCTTATAAGATCCAGGAGAAGCGATCACATCACATCTGTTTTAGCTCACTTGATTGATTCTAAGATTATTTTACTATTTGTTTTTAAAGTACTGAATAATTTAGCACCTTCATATCGTTCTGATTGTTTAACAAAATATGTTCCAAGTCTTCCAATGCTGAGTTTCTGACATATTGTAATGTAAACCTTAAGAGATCAGGTGAAGCTGCTTTTCGCCATTATGCCCCAAATACATCTGGAATCTTTAACCTATTGAAATTAGACTTTTAATAATAATTGCCAAATATTCACATTTTTAAAAAGAATTTGAAGACATGTCTTTTTTTAGTTAGTTTTGATTAATATATTTTGTCTTTTACTTATTTCCAATTTTGTATTTTATCATCATTATTAATATTATTGTATCCTAATTTTACACTATTATTTTCTTTGTTGATTTTGATTGTTCTTCATTTGTTTAATTTTTTTCTTGTTTTTTCTTCTTTTGAAGGTTTTATTTATTGACATGTGAAGCACTTTGAATTTTTTGTAAGAAAGCTGCTATATAAATACAGTTTATTATTTTTATTATTATTATTACTAAGAGGTAAAAGTTACTTCTAAAATAAACTGTCAATCCCAACTATCATTTATTTCTATCTCCACTGATTGCACTAGCCACAATAACATTGCTTACCCCATGTAGGCTGGCGTGAGTCGTGTGTGATGCTGAGGCACGTTGGCAGCTGTGGGCGTATTAGGAGCACCATCTGTGCTCGTCCTTTCCCAATCATATGGGTCGTTTTCCACCACGTTATAGGTTTTCATACTGTTCTCAAAAACTGTCATCAGAAGCTACAGGAAATACACACATGAGAACATAACTAATCAGAAACTGTTAAAACATGGCAAAAAAAATAAATAAATAAAATATATATATATATATATATATATATATATATATAAAATAATACTAAAAAAAAAGCAAAACAATTCTATTTATTTTTATTTGACCTGAACTTTCAACAGACATACCAGACATCAGAACTGTCAACAGATTTACTTCAATGTACAGATATTTGAATACTAGCAATGGGAATTTTCCAAGCTGGGAATGGATGAATTTCTGCACAAAACCTTTGTAGGAGTGTTTCCACAAGAAATTTGGTATTTATGAAAACCCTGTAAATTAGGAAAAACCTTCTGTATTGTTGTAAACAAATCCCTCACTTGAGGGAAGATTATTATAAATTATTAACATTATATGTTATCAGATCTTTTTTGCCTTAGAAGTCAGTAAAAATAACTTCCACTTCTGACTTTCAGGCTTTACTCTGATCATTCAATTCGAGTCAACACAACTTCCTCATTACTTGTACAGGATCATTCATTTCATGCTCCCTGCTGTCCATGCAACTATTATGGGGGTTTGTGGGCATCTCTACATGCACATGAGCTGAGTCTGGAATGCTCTTTGCACGTTCTGGGTGATCAACATCATCAGTATGAAGAAAATCAGCAAAACGTTTGTAAATCCTGCAGAAAATTTTAGCTTGGTTTGGTAAACGCAAACAATTGTGCACAACTTTACTAAAAGATTAATAAATGAGGACAAATGTTTCTGTTGCCAGGGATGTTTCTATTGCCTTACAAGAGGCACACAGGTATTTCATGACAACAAAAAAATGTGCATACATTCATATGAGCAAATTTTGTATGTTGAACATACACATGCTTCATAATTATTAATCACCTGATAGTCAGGTTTGGTATAGTACTCCAAGCTGCTAATGTGGTCCAGGAAGATGCTGAACTCTGAGGGTAAATGCTTCAGCATGAGGTGATGGTCATACGCCTCCTTCAGCTTCCCTACTTGCTCCTAAAGCGCAAACACATGCATTAAAATCAACTCCCTTCAATCAAAAGGATTTGCTCTCTCATCTCTGTGTAGAACCCACCTTGTCCTTGATCTTCCTCCAAGGCAGCTGACCAACCAAGAACTCCACCAGCATGTAGAATAGAGACCACAAGTCATCATGCCTTCCCATTTCCTGTAATATTAACAACTCAATTCAGCATAACAGTAAAAAATATATTCACTCAGCAATGAAAATGGACGCAGAGAATTAAAAGCTTAATAGAATCAATTATCAGATGCTGGGTAACAGTCAGGGAACAAACAGTGATGGAGAGGTGTGTGACCCTTAAGGACAGTGTGTTAAAAACAGGACGAACAGAGAAGTAACAGAGTAAATGAGGGGTATGCACCTTGTTCTTGTGAGCGTTGACTGAAGCATATCGTACTGTACCTCTGAACCCTGCCACACGACGAGGCTAACAGAACATACAAGAACAGTCCAGTATAAGCTATGTAATACACCAAATGATTTATACTGAACATAAGTGACTTATTGTGCAGCATATAAATAGCACAGAATAGCTGACACAAAATACACTTGCATATATGTATATACACATACAGTATCTCACAAAAGTGAGTACATCCCTCACATTTTGTAAATATTTGATATATGTATATATATATATATATATATAGACAATAGAAAGACTGACTGGTCTGACTTCCTGGGATGAATTTGTGAACTGGCGTGCCAAACCAAAGTCCAGCATGTAGCAGATCCGACGAGTGCAGGGGAAGCGTCCCATGGCAAAATTGGACTGAAACATGCAGAGTAAATCTCTTAAAACACAGCATAGCAAAGAACATGTGCTGTTACATTGCTTCATCTTTTTTTAGAATGTTTATTCCCAATTATTTTAAATTTTCTAAACGTTCATGCAACTATAAATGTTTCTAAATATTCTCAAGAAACAAGATGATGTGAAAAGAGAACACTGCTAAGTTTTCCTTCTCTTATACTGACAACAGGCTGTGGGGAGCTGTGGCGACTTACCGGTTTGATGTCACGGTGTAGGAAGCCAACCGAATGGATGCTCTCAATAGCCTTCAGTATCTGCCGGCCAAGTCTGAGCGTGGTGCTGACAGTGAACGTCCCACGGTTTGTACTTCTCCTCAAATCCGCCAAATTACAGCCCTAAAGTGACACAGGAGCTCGAGCTAAGATCATCGCTTCATGAAATTGGAGATTAATGTTTTTGAAGTATGTAATGTATATTTGTTGGATGAATTATTGCATTAAATATTGTTTACTACCACAACAATAAAGCTTTCCAATGTGCAAAACCTCACCTGTAACTCCATGACAACATAGTTGAAGCGGTCATTGCGTCCACATCCCACAAAGCGGCATACATGATCCTTACCTGAAAAAAGGAAAAGGGGTTTATTAACACATCACTGTTCAAACACATGCCTGTGATCTCAGACACAGAAAATGGAAAAAATATTCATTTCTCTGAACAGTAGTACCACACTGATACAGACAGAGGTGAGTAGTAACGCGCTATAAAAGTTACTTGAGTAACCTTTTGGGGGAAAAAATGTAGGTTTAACTGGCAAGTTGATTTTTAATCACAAAAATGTACTTTGCTACATTCAGTGGAGTTCCCCCATTACTGTTAAATGTTAATACGCTGCAGTGGTCTGAGACTAGATGCAAGAACAGCTCACTTTTTTTAGTTGCTCAGTTTTGTAAGATAATGGCGGAAGAGGGGGAAGAAGTGAGCATCAGTCGACAGAGGCAGGACACACACACACACACACACACACACGCACACACAAAAAAACTATAACACATACACAAACACTCTCTCTCTTTCTACGCACATATTCTCTTCTGTTCTTTTGTTCTCGGTGGTCTTGTTTAAATGTAGATGTTGACGGGTTTGTGTATTTTCACATGTTGTGAAAATAAAGACAGTCAGCTGTTGGGAAAATGTTTATTTTTTGGGGTGTATGAGATTATGTGTTGAACATGAAAGGTGTCATTGTGTGTGAAATGTGTGTTATTGTACCCATCACAGGACTGGGATATGCTGCTTCATCTCGAACCCAGGTTTTATATCATAAAAACAGAATACAAACTTTCAAGGAGAGGTGTGAGGTACAGATCTCCATTTAGTCCGAGATTCTGGATTTTCCCTTCATTTTAATCAGATCTGAAGTAACTAGCAACTTTCTACTTGAGTAGTCTTCTCATTGGAAACTTTATTACTCTTACTCAAGTCATTATTAACATTATTACTATTACTGTGACTTGAGTAATTATTTTTATAAGTAGTTGTATTGCACTTGAGTAAAAAAATGTTTCTTTACACTATTCTGCCCACCTCTGGATACAGATATAGCAAGCTGTATACAGTACATTTCCTACTCATGCTCCCATCGCTTTTAAGTGGTTCACAGAGGTTTACAGGGAGTATTCAGAGTGGTTGAACTGTCTTTCATGGGACAGTGCAAGAAACCTGAATGACCACAATCTTTCCTCGGGAATTGGCACACCCTTTTCACCGACATGCTCAAGGCTGCTTTTACACAGTTCTTATTTACCAGTCCTTACTCCTAATTTATTCACCTTCCACATCTATTTTGACATATCTTTATACACAAAATAGTTACTAATGAATTACCATATGTCTACATAAAGTATAAGCAAGGGATGTTTCCAAGTCTCTGTTCTTTGTTAATGTCTATTTCACTCAGATGGGGGTTGGGAAGGGGAAAGATCTCTGGTTACACTCCTTTTCCCAGAGGAAGAAGGAAAAAAAAAGGAACACCAATATCCGAAGACTAGGCCATTACAAAACAAGCATGATCCATATCCATCAAGTTTCCACTTAAAGCTGAGGAGGGGAGATAGAGGAAAAAGGTTTAAGGCCTTTTTAGCCTGTCAAGAGCCCAAATACACATGTATATGTACATACATTCTCAGACAAACTGTACACACACTCTCACACATGCAGAGTGTACATATTCTCTGTGCAAATACCAATCCAACTGGACTATCAGAGGTTGTTCACTGTATATTACAGATATGAAATCCCCTTATTAGAGATGTACCAGTCCAGTACAGAGCTCGAAATGCTTGATTGGTATGAGAACAGGTTTTGACATTTTTTCCAAGTCAATCCACTGATGTATTCTTATGCCATGACCATGTGTGCGGTTGAAAGTTAAAACATATAATATACAGAAAACATACTGTAGTTACTGTGAGGACATCAGTATCAATATGGGACGATACTTAGAGTTTTGAGATAAGTATAGAACATGTAAAAAGTGGGATTTTTTGTTTACCTTTTATAAGCTTCATACCTACAACAGAACAACAAGCACATGCTTAGTGTGGATCAAACAGATCTCCTGTAATTACCCTGTAGTTTCTTCAGCACAGCCACCTCCATCTTGAGCACCTGCTTGGGCTGCTGGGCCGACTCCACCTTAAGCGCTACGTTGTATTTGGTTTGCTGGTCCAATGCCTCGTAGATCTCCCCGAAGCCCCCACCACCAATCTTCTTTAACTAAAAGTGAAGGATGGCAAAATGAAAACTTATTTTAATATTTTGCTAAGAAGTGAAATTTGTTTCTTCCTGACTTTGGGGTGATTCTCTGTCATTTAAATTTGCCAGCGGTTTAGACATTAATGGCTGTGTGTTGATATTTTGATGGGACAGAAAATTTACACTGTTACACAATCTGCACTCTCACTACTTTACATTGTAGCAAAGTGTCATTTCTTCAGTGTTGTCACATGAAAAGATATCATCAAATATTTAATAAAATGTGGGGGTGTACTCACTTTTGTGAGATACTGCATGTATACACTTCACTTTAACAAAAATATTCTCATTGGCATCACTTATAACAGAGACACTCTGGTAATAATTACCCTACCTCCCCATGTAAATCTAGTCCAAAACGATTAGGCTTTTTATCTTGTTTTTAGATTTTACAGTCCCTCCAGGATTTAGTGATTGTGAGATCATAGAAATTACAGTGTTCTGTAAAAGTATTCTGATTTATTTTGTTTCTATGTATTTCTCATACTTAATTGTTTCAGAAATTAAAACAAAATCTAAGGTAAAAGAACGGTAACCTGAGTAAACACAAAATACAGTTTTTAAATGATAATGCTATTTATTGAAGCAAAAAAGTTATCTAATCCCAACTGGGACTGTGTGAAAATGTATTTGACCCGTATTCCCCAAATCTATGAAACTGCATTCATAATGGGGTTAAGCTGGACTAGACACAACTAGGCCTCATTAATGCAAACCCTGTTCAATCAAATCTACACTTAAATATAACTTTTTCAACAGCATGAAGTTGGTTAAAAGGTCTTACCCAGTAACACACAATGCCAAAATTAAAAAGCAATTGCAAAAATGATGAGGAAGAAGGTGATTGAAATACATCAGTCTGGGACGGGTTACAAAGCTATTTCAAAGGCTCTGGGACTCCAAAGAACCACAGGGAGAGCCAATATCTCCAAATGGAGAAACTAGGCACAGTAGTGAACCATCCCAGAAGTGGCCAACCTTCCAAAATTCCTCCAAGAGCCAAGAAACAATTCATCCAGCAAGTCACAAAAGAGCCATGGACAACATAAAAGGCCTACAGGCCTCACTAAAGGTCACTGTTCATGACTCCACTATCAGAAAAACACTGGACAAAAATGGCATCCATGGAAGAGTGGCGAGGTGAAAACCAATGCTAACCCAGGAGAACATTTAAGGCTCATCTGAATTTTGCCAAAAACACACCTCGAAGATCCTCAAACCTTTTGGGAGAATGTTCTGTGAACTGATGAGTTGAAAGTGGAACTGTTTGGAAGACAGGGGTCCTGTTACATCTGGCATAAACCAAACACAGAATTCCACAAAAAGAACATCATAACTACAATCAAGCATCGTGGTGGAATTGTGATGGTGTGGGGATGATTTGCTGCTTAAGGGCCTGGGCTCCTTATAATAAATTGAGGGAAACATGAATTCTGCTCTCTACCAGAAAATCCTAAAGGAGAATGTCAAGTCTTCAGTCCATAATAAACTCAAGTGCAACTGGATTATGCAACTTGACAATGATCCAAAGCATAGGAGTAAGTCCTAGTCCTACAAGTAAGTAGGAGTTGCAGTTATTGCTGCTAAAGGTCGCATAAACAGTTTTAAGTTTAAAAGGGCAATTAATTTTTCACATTGTGATAGGTGTTCCGAAAACTTTTTTTTTTGCTTCAATAAATAAATAAATAAATAAAAACAGTATTGTATGTTTACTCAGGTTTCCTTTGTTTGATCTAAAATTATTATGTATGACATATACACTAAAACAGAAGAAATCAAACATAAAGAAGGCAAACACTTTCTTACAGCACTGTATCAGAGGAGCTTGCCATTTTGCAAAATTTCAGCAGATTTGATGTCATGTGACGTCATCAAAACACGCATTCAGCCAAAGCCCTCTTTGATTCACGAACATGAGTACAGCTGAAAGGTCTAATTTACCAAAAACATCACTGCAAAAGACAGTGCAAAACAATTTTGTGCAATTTTGCCAATTCAAGTATTTTTCCAAAATTTGCATCGCATATTTAGAAAAAAGCGGCAGCAAAATCAAGCGTTTTTGGCCACAACAATCACAAAAAAACAACAATTGAATTTTATCTTGTTTAAGCACTGTTGTAGAGCTGGATTCCGCTTGTTTCTCATTGACCCAGAGTTCTAGTAACACAATAAGTATGTCCTAGCCAACCTTTCCCTCCAGGTCTAATGGCAGCTCTGCTCTTGGGATTGGCATGCCGTACTTTAAACACACCCTATGTCATCAGGAAAACAGGCAGTACTGAGTTTACAACACACAATGGCTGCAGTCACTGTACATTTCACACACACACACACACACACACACACACACAGACACACACACACAGACAGTGCCTGTCACGGGGAGAATGCATATGCATCCATTCTCCCTTCACAACTGTGTCTAGTGTTTAAGTCAGCTACCAGGAACATTACATAGGCCTATAATACATGGAGTTGTATAGACCTCTCGTCAAGTGTATAAGCCAACTAATATGTGCAAGTAATTAAAAAAAAAAATTACATGTATATCTTTTCAATTTAATACTTGTGTGTTATAAATTCAGTAGCTCCTGCAAAATAAAAGCTTTAGTGTCTACTTCAAGAGCAATAAGCTGTGATGGAGCAAAGACACTCACCACTTTCCATCGCTCCCTAACCAGTGCAGAAGCAGACAGGATGTCAGCCTGCTCCTGTCCTCCACTCATCCTGGTTCCGTCCTGCCCCAAGCTCTTCCTCTAAATCCAGTGGCAAGAATCTGCGTTTGGCATCAGGGCCCTGTGCTGCCTGCTCACAAACACCACAGACACAAGGGGGGGCTAAAATCAGCACACGCGCATGCACGCGCGCACACACACACACACACACACACACACACACACACACACACACACACACCCACACACAGAGCAATTCCTCTTACACAAGCTTCATTCCAACACTGACTGTGCAAAGCTGAGCAGAATTTAAACACATACACACTGATCAATCAGCAGTAGAGCAAGCATAGCTGCAACAGGAACAGAAGAGGTCTGAGTGCAGTGCAGTCTGGCCAGTTACAGTGGCGTCTTTCTTTAGAGTCTGCCACATGCTTACTGCTTAAACTTGCTCATAACATGAAGTGTACAAGGAATCTGCTAATTACTAAAAGCTAAACAGAGAAAGTTCTGTGGGCTGCGACCCACAAACACACTCCCACACACAAATAAGTAAAGGAAAAGCTAATGCTAAAAAATGTCCATAGAACACTACCGAGAGATACGGAGGAGCTGGTCTGTTCTGTGCGGCTTCACTTACTTCGACGTTGTAAAGCCCTGAATCGTTTCAAGACATTCAGTATGCTTTCTCTCATTCTTGCTCTGTGCATCTATTTTTTTCTACCCAACTCTTAATGTAAGCTTAGTGTAGCACTAGTAGTGCAGCTCAAGGAACATTAGGAACAGAACAGTAACATCCATTTTATGCATGTAAGCTGCAACTGGGACTACTGTGCTCCTCAGTCTGCAGTGCTGAGGAATTCACTGATACTTCTGTAGTAAAGAGTAAATGAGTTCAAATACAGTACATCTTTAAACTTCCAGGTTTTAAATGCATATATCACATTACTGATAGCGAATACTTCAATTTGCAACACCGAATGCAAGCATTCTACATAAGAAGATACCCATTTTCAACGTAAACAAAAAAACAAAACAATGAACAGCACAATTTAATTCAATACAAAATTTTATAAACATCTTCAATTGGACAAATATTTGCACCCCCTTTAGAGGCTCATTGTCGAATCGTAACGGGCTCTCCTATAGGGACAATCTTATGACCGCTTTATTATCATAAGAGTGTATGTTAAAATGTGGATTTCCAACATTTATGTTTTTCCACATTTATTTATACCCTCTCAGAAAAAAAAGGTTCCTCAGGGCTACTTTGGATAGCTTTGTAAAGGGGTTGTACTACTACTGAAACAGAAATCTTGTACATAATTGGACACAGGCCCTTTCATGTGCACCTGAAATCAAAATATCTGTTTCAGAGCTTTTTTTTAACCTCTCCCTTAGTGTTTTAGACACAAATATGATGGTATATCTTTAAAAAAATACAAATACAAAAATTATACCATATATAAATATAGCTGGTAACTTCTGGAAAAAGGGAATAATGACTCATAAATAGTCACAACTGTGTGATCATCTAATTAAATGCTGTTTAGAACCATGGAGACAGGCCTTGCTCTACAGTCGTAGCCCCTTAGATAGTCGGCTTGCATCATATCCCACATTAGTCACTTTTCTAACCATATGTTGCTTGAGGCAAAAAAGATGGAGTTTATTCGTTTTGAAGATGTTGGGATTAGTACAAGTTCGCTGTTATGTGACAAGCAGTTCACGGACTTGGAGCTGTTCTAACTTCGAGGTGTTCAGTGCTGAAATACGTCACTTCCTCAGACTGAGCGAGAAATGCAATTCCGTCTTTATACATCGTCTGGACTTCTCCAATAGTATGAGTAAGAAAAGGCTCTCACTAATCTCGGCACTTCATATTTAACTAGCTCGCTAAGCAACAGTCAGGTTTGTTTAGACTCGGCTGTGTGGTTTATCTTGAACTCTAGCGGCTGTTGTGAAATATAGTTTAACCTGACTTCGTGTTGTAGAATGAAATAGCGTACATCAATATATAGGGGGGAAAAATCACACCCAAGAAGCGATTTCATGAGGACCATTTCAAAGAGTTCCAGAAAAAGACCAATAGAAGAACATGTTTGGGTGTGATGGTGCAGTAAAAAGCATTGTTTCCAAAGAGCTCCAGGGCCAGTGGTTCAATCCTGAGCTCAGGTTACTGTCTGTGTGGGGTTTCGCATTTTCTCCCCGAGTCTGCATGGGCTTACTCAAGGTTCTCTGGTTTCCTCCTATGTCCCAAAGAAATGCATGTAGGTCAATTGTCTATGCTATTCTAAATAACCCACAGCAGTATATTAGTGTGTGCGTGCATGTGTGTGCGCGTGTGTGTGTGTGAATGGGGTCCTGTAATGGACTGGCATTCCATCCAGAATGTGTTCCTGCCTTGGCCCCGTGTTCCACTGCGACTCAGACCAAGATAAAGACGAATGAATGAACGAACACTAGATTGAACCTTTTTTTTTTCTAAGAGTATAGTCATTTTCATTCAGGTTATTTAGTTCCAATTAAAAACCTGAAAGAAAAAGAAATCATTCAATTAAAAATAGAACAAAAATATATAATAACTTTGCGCTTTTGTGTGGTGTTCTCCGACATTTAAAAAAAAATGAAGTATCCTTTCACTATACATCATGGACCAACCCCCAGAGGACCCTGGTTCCTACGTGTAGGGATCATAATTGTAGACTAAGAAAAAAATCTGTGGTTCTCGAGGAAACCCAGGAACACTAATGTTACCTCTCAGTGCTGTGTGGAAAAGGTTTCGACGTACCACACCTGTCACTGATGCTTAGTAGTCTACTCCAGTATCTACCCAGCTAGCATATCTACCTCATCAGCTTCTTTTCCCCCCAATACAGTCTCACACATGTCATAGTTTAAAGACACAACAGTAAAACAGCTCCGATCCCAGTCATGTATACTTGGTTGTCTAATTGTTAGGTTTTTAAGAGGCGTTGCAGGTTCTAACTATGACATTTTGCGTTTAGTGAATAATATAACTAGCGACTTATGCCTATATAATAATTAAAAATACATAAAGTGTGACATTTCTGACTGGTCGTCAATGTACAGTTAGTGTACTTGGTTGAAGTGGCTATCTTAATGCCTGGCCCACTGTCGAAATGTGATCTGTAATACAAAGGCAATCCGCTTGTTGCATAGCAATCCGCTACTGCTACACACAGCACATTTAGTGCTGACCACACACACACACACACACACACACACACACACACACACGCTTATACAGTCAGCTACATTCACAGAATAAGGACATGCAATATGTCGTGAAGATTTCTGCACACGGTAAACGGTGTCAGTGTGCTGTCAGTCACATAGAAACGTCACCGGCCATCTGAGTCCATGTTGGTTACCTCGGTGACTCGCGCTGCCGACAATCCTGTGATCCAGAAAGCGCCGGATGTCCTTAAAGCTTTAACACACGCGTAAAATCATGCTGATGCTCCGCGCGCAGCTGCAGGCGCCTAGTCTGTGTGCATCGCCGTCTAATTTCTCGGCATGTACAGAAGGGAGAGTGTGTGTGTGTGTGTGTGTGTGTGTGTGTGTGTGTGT
>JAFFST010050271.1:123114-140947 GCA_022414735.1 Noturus placidus | reverse complement strand
ATATATATATATATAAAACCCTATATGTATATATGAACAGAGATTAAATGACCCTTTCTTCTAAGCGGCCTCTCAGCAGCATCTTTCGGTCGCTGCGGATTCGTGACGTGCGCGCCTCCTCCCCCGGTAAAGCCTTCCCGTGAGCGCGTGCGCGACACAACCAGCCTTCGCAACAGCGCACACATGTAAAACCGCGCATTCCGTTTGGCTCGTGCACGAGCGCTATCGTCCGAGAACGAGTCGGCTCTTGAAATATACCTAAATGAACCGGCTCAATGAGCCGACTCGTTCGCATATATGATTATTTTCCACTAAGGAAACCACTGAGCTTTCTCTGGCGTTGATAGGAAGGGAGGAAATCAATTATTAGGATAAAAGGAAATGAATTGTCTTACCGAAGCACAAACACAATAACATAAATGCTCTAGTATTCGTCAGTGGACATTTTAGGTGTCTTGGGGATTTAGTGAATCTAATTTTATCCGTTTTTTTTTGTTTTTTTTTTTTTGTTAAGGCTACGAACCGTTTGGGATCCGAAAGAGTCGGCTCTTTTCAGCGAGCTGAGCCAAATGGTCCGAATCACTGAAAGAGCCGGAATTCCCTGTCCGTTTAGCGTACAGCCAGGTGTTTACTTGCAATGACGCCTGTCTGAACGGCAGAGGGCGCTGTTATATTGTTCAAAATAAAAGACTCCTACTAGCTCTATCAAAGTCATGGCTAAACATGGGTGAATCAAATAAACCATAAAAGCAAATGAACAAATTAGGTTTCTTTTGAATTTGTTTTATTTTCAAAATAAAAGGGATAACGGTTTTCCTATTGAATCTGAAAAACACGAGTAATAACTTTATAACTGGGTAAGAAGAAAACTTAATTTTATTACAGGTTAAGCATGGCAATAGCATTTCTATAATTAAAATGTATAAAAGCTAAATATAAAGTATGACACAATGTACACATAATGTATGACAATAATCAAATAGGTAGTTCTAAAAATCTGTTAACTAGATGATTAATGTATAGAAATGCTTAGTGGACAGTAAATATTACATAAACTAAAAAATAGACTTAATCATCTCTTTTAAAAAAAGAATTGTGGTCATATAAAAGTGGGGTGGATTTTGTTAAGTGCATTCTAAAGATCAAGACAAATGTCTTTGGAATTTCCCTGGATACAGATATAGGAGATTATTATGAGCACGTTACACCTTATGTGAAGATATCATCAGACATTCAGATCAGATATACTTTATTTGTCCGGGTAAGGGAAATTTTGTTATGGGTATGCATATGCAGCTGCGTAACAAGACAAACACTTTGACAACATTCATGCAGCCATGTTACCCATAACATTAAGTATGTTGTCCTTCTTAAATGATTGTCAAAAATGGGGGTGTAACATGTTAATTACATATGAGGTGAGAGAAAACCAGGGAACCCAAAGGAAACCCATTCATACATGGAAAGAACATGCACAGTAACAACGTATTTTAAAATGAGGACCCTGGAGCTGTACCCATATTCCAAAACACAAGATTGATAGGTGGATAACCTTCTCTAAATTGCTCCTAAGTGTGTGTGCTAGTGATGCCTTGTGATGGACTGGTGCTCATCCAGAGTGTATCCTTGATTTGTGTTTCTGGGATTATATATGTATATTCAATTCAATTTAATTTGTATAGTGCTTTTAACAATGGATATTGTCTCAAAGCTACTTTACAGAAACATATAAATACAGGATACAGATTTTAAGTTTGTGGATTTATTCCTAATGAGCAAGCCGGTGGTGACAGTGGCAAGGAAAAACTCCCTAACACGATATGAGGAAGAAACCTTGAGAGAAACCAGACTCAGAAGGGAACCCACCCTTATCTGGATAACAACGGACAGTGTGAAAGCAAAAAAAAGTTCATTACGGTTTTTACATGAATTCTGTTTTGTTGAACTAGTCCACTGTTCACTAAAGGAGACTTGAGCGCAAAATTGTATGTGGTAATTGCAGTCCTAAGGCCATAGCAGCAACTGTAGTCCTACCAACCACAGCGAGACTGTCCATGCTGAATTGAGATCCAAAACCTTTTCAATGGTACTGCAAGCAGCACCATCCTCAGCAATCTCCAGGCTGCACCACTTGATGACGTCCTCAGTGGCAGAACGTATCCTCTGGTTGACAAGAGTTCCATCCAGAGGTAGGGCATCAGGATAGATCAGGCAGGTCCGGAGAGCAGAAAGGATCAGGATTACTGGCATCTCCATAATATCATGTGCGGCTCGACATAAGGAGAGAGGGAGAGGGAGGTAAACAGAGGGAGATTGTTAGGTATGCTTACTATCCCTTAATGGATAAGACTGTGTACTTTGCGTAAAAGAAAGTCTATTCATGGGAAACTTGAGTAAACACACACACACACACACACATATATAGTCACAGTCTTTAAGTATATATATATATATATATATATATATATATATATATATATACACACACTATAGCCGAGAACTTTTAATTTGACACAGTCGCGCTCCACCACTTCCTTTTACTTCCTGTTGGTTATCTGGGCTCATATAACTGAAAAAAGACACGTCAACAGCGCCTCCATCTTAGATAGGTCCATTTCATTTACTTTAGTTACATTAAATATTCTTGGAAAATGCCGGTACAATGTGCAGCGTACGGGTGTAAGAATCGTCGAAACGCAAATCTAAGAAAACAAGGGGTCACTTTCCACAGGTGAACTTTCTGCTCATACGCGTGTTTTTACACCGAGGCAGGACCTAGCCAGCTAGTCTGTAAATTAGGTTAGCTAGCTAACGACAATTGTTTACAGTTTGTTGTTTACCGAATAAACGCGATCGTGTTCTCCTTATCTTGACTTACTTCCTAATTTTTTGTAGTGATCGGTTGGAGGTTTAAGGACGATCAGTTTTTGTAGACTAACATTAAATCTGGTAGCTGTGTTTGTGTTTAGGCCAGTCCAGCGTTGTGGATATGAGATTGGGGCTCGGTTTGCAGAGTGTCTCACTGCTGCACGAGCTGAGCATCAGGAACACAGCCTGTATGTTCTGTCTGAAGGAAACCTGTAACATACCTAATGCTGAAGAATGACAGTTTTGCAGTGAAACCCCAAAGGCCAGCCGGATATATTGTTCCTATACACTTCCCTTTGAGACTCCACCCACTCGTGGTTGGACAAACTCTTCACATATCTCTGTAGTTGTGGTTATAACTCTTGAGGTGAAGACAACCTCATTATGGTCTCACACTTTCAAAGCCATCACAATTCACACGACTCAAGTCGTACGAAAATGAGAAGGGGCGGGGTTAACATACCGCCCACTTAATACGACTTTACACGAGATTAAACGATATAAACACTTCGCTGAATCTGAATTTCTCACAAGAACGGGTTCACAAAACTGCCAGTTCAATGTAGTTAATTTATTTTAACACCACTTTCTGTTTATAAGCGTTCTATAATTTTCTGTATTTTATTTATAGGCTTTATTTTCTGTGATTCCATGAGCTTTTAGCCATTGTAACTCTTCAAATGAAACTTTTATTACAACTAAATTGAAACTTTTTTTTTTTTTTAAATAATAATAATAATAATAATAATAATAATAATTTTCAACATTTCAAAATGACATTTAATTATGAGATGCTCCATCTCAAGAATCGCAAGGCTGATTCGTGTTTTGTTTGTGCTGTACACTGAAAATATTTGGGTTTGTGAGAAAAAAATAATAAGTAATTTTTTTTATTTAAAAAAAATTATTTCAGCTTTTTTTTTTTTTTTTTTAAGCCTTTTGTATCAGACCACCCAATTTTTAGATGACAAAATTATAGAAACCGATTAGTCTTTTGCTTGCAGTAACTGCAACAAACCTGCAACTCATTGACATCACCATACAGCTGGTTTCTGATTAATTTGGATGCATTTCTCTGTGAATTGGCAGACAAAATGTTCCTGTAAACTTCTGAATTAATTCTGCGGCTACCATCATGAGTTACATCATCAATAAAGATTACTGAGCCTGTTCTAGAAGCAGCCATGCAAGCCCAGGCCATGACACTACCTCCACCATGTTTCACAGATAAGCTTGTATGTTTTGGATCATGAGCAGATCCTTTTTTTTCTCCACACTTTGGCCTTTCCATCACTTTGGTAGAGGTTAATCCTTGGTTCCAGAAGTTTTGTGACTCATCTCTGTATTTCTTTGTGAATTACAATCTGGCTTACTGCTGATGAGTGGTTTGCATCTTGTAGTGTGGCCTCTATGTCATGTCCTTTATATTTCTGCTCTCAAAGTCTTCTTTGAATGGTGGGTTGTGAAACCGTCACCCCTGCCCTGTGGAGGTTGTTTGTGATGTCAGTGACTGTTGTTTTTGGGTTTTTCTTCACAACTCTCACAATGTTTCTGACATTAGTTGTTGTTTTCTTGGCTGACCTATTCTGTGTTCATTACACCAGTGATTTCCTTCTTTTTCAGGACATTACAAATTGTTGTATTAGCTATGACCGATGTTTGATCAGTGCCTCTGATTGATTTTCCCTCTTTTCTCAGATTCAAAATGGTTTGTTTTTCTCCCATAGTCAGCTCTCTGATCTTCATGTTGGCTTATTCTTTTTAACAACAAATGCAGACTTTACGGGTAAAACAGAAGGCTAAAACCAAGAGTAGATGTTTGAACAGTCAATCTAACACGACACTGGGTAACAAGAAACACACGTCAGTCACATGATCTAGTATTTTTGCTCACCTGCAAGTTGGGGGGTCTGATACAAAAAAATTTATGTCATTTAACACATCTACATATAAACACCAATAAATAAAAGCTGAAATTCTAAACTTTATTCACATATACACAGTGCCCTCCACTAATATTGGCACCGTTGGTAAATATGAGCAAAGAAGGCTTTGAAAAATTGTCTTTATTGTTTAAACTTTTGATCTTTTGTTTAAGAAATTCACAAAAATACTCTGCTTGCATGGATATTAAACAATTGCAAACACAAAACAGGTTTATCCCCCAAAACATCGCTGTTAAATATAGGTGTGCAACAATTATTGGCACCCCTATTAATTCATATCAGGAAAATATATTTGAAGTATATTGCCATTGGTACTAGTGGAGGGAACTGTATTTATCGATCTCAAACCCAAATGTCTTCAGTTTACAGCAAAAACAAATGAATTGGCCTTACTGTTCCAGTAGATTTGGAGGGGAATGTATTTGTAAATGTAATATCAGTGGTACACAAATGGCACCCTGATCAGGGAATAACCCTATTAATATAACAGGGATATGTGGTTAGTCGGTGTTTCTCAAGTACTAATGACGAGTTATGTTTATCTGTAAATGTATTTCAAGGTTTCCCACTGATGCTAAACTGAGAAAAATTTGGGAGACTGCTCTGAGAAAAGAGGGGTTTTCAGCCACCCCTCATTCAGTTCTGTGCAGTCAGCATTTCACAGAGGATGCCATTGACAGAACTGGGCAGATTGTTCGCCTTCGTGAAGGAGCCATCCCATCGATTTTTAATTTCCCGGCACACCTTCAGAAAGTATGTTTACAATTGTAAAGGCCGTGTATTATGTTTGATGATATTGTTTGTTTGTTTTTAACATTACTAAAATTGTGTGATACAGCGACAACTTACATAATTGCTGCATTTCATAACAAAATGTTATTTTAGAAACCCATTAAACCAAGAAAGACTGCAACATCACAAAAGGCTGCTGCTCCTTATGAAGTAGTGGTGGTGAAAGCAGACAGCAATGCCAACAGAAATAAACCAGAAGGTCTGGTTTGTGATGTAAGTATTTCTTGAAAACAGTCCCAAAAAAATGTACACAAACAAATGACTGGAATGAACATGCATGGAGCCTGACTTTTTTTTCTGATCAGGAGCACTCATATGCACTGGATCCTTCACCGAACAGAGTGAAAGACAGACTGGCGCAGGCCCTGGCAAACATGGAGCGCCTCCAGCGTCAACTCCGCAATGCCAAGGACAGAGAAAGGAGATGCAAGACAACACTAAAGAGTGCCTTGGATGACCTAAAAGAGAGAAATCTCATTACAGATGAACTTCATCAAAGACTGGACATGTATTCAAGTCTTTAGAACTCACTAGTTCATGCTAACTTCGCTACAACTGCACAGTGCAGCTTTAAAAGGGTATGAAAAATGTTTGTGGCACAAAAGGAAGGGCATATGTCAGTAAATTTGTTCATTCTAAACAAATCATTTTGTTTAAATGCTCCATGCATGCCATTCCTTTTGGATATTCTCTTGTGGGCTCTCCGTGTTTAACTAGTACCCCAGTGCTTGTACTGGAACCGGGCGTTACTTTGGATCCCTCACCAGCTTTGCAGACGATTTTTCTCTGCCAGAGTATACAGAAAGACTGTGTTTGATCATTATGTAAAATAGCTTGAGCTTGTAAATATTGCCTTGTTTTTGCAAATAAATGTATAATATTTTGTATCTTTGTTTAAGTGCACCTATGCTGCATGTTTGCCTCACACCTCTGGGGTTGGGAGTTTGAATCCCAACTCTAGCCTGTATGCACAGAGTTTGCATGTTCTTCCCGTGCTTCATGTTTTCTCCCCCAACCAAGACATGCAGGCTGATTGGCATTTCCAAATTGTCCGTAGTGTGTGAATTAGTGTGTGAATGTGTGTGTGATTGTGCCATGGACATTGAGTTGGCACCCCAGCCAGGGTGTCCCCTTCCTAGTGTCCTGAGTTCTCTGAGATAGGCTCCAGGCTCCTCGTTTGTACGATAAGCGATATGGAAAACCGATGGATGGATTTAGGATTTGTGGTTTTGTGCCAACATCACAAACAGTAAAAAACCTACTGTTGACTCAGCATTGATGAGAGAATTGTCATTAGCTGCATATGTAAGGTGCTGCTCAGCACCCTTTTGCACTCCAAAATAAGAAATGGGATGACCAATGGCAGAGCCAGTGTGACATAAGATATAACAAAAAAGTGATGATAAAAATTCTTACAACGAGCAAACATTTGTTTTCCCAGCTAATATGGGTTCCCTGAACATTCTGGCAACATTTGCTTTTGGTTCCCCATTCCAAAAAAGGGTGTTTTTGTTTACAAAATATAACGTTTCCTTTCATTGTGCCCCATTTTTCTTTCTTTTAGTCACATTAGTCAGACATTAGGAGAACTTAGAAAACACACACAAAAGTTAGACCCCCCTCAAAATGAAAAAACAAACAAACAAACCCCTAAATCAATCTTTGGGGAAAGTTCCTTGTCAGTTGATCTACAACCATATAAAAACGTTGTGCTTTAAAGTTCCCAGAACGTTTCCGGAACACCACTGCTTTTGTTAAACTAAACAGTGTTCCCAGAACGTTATGGATTGGTTCCCAAAAATAACCAAAGGAGAACCAAAGGCTATGGTTAGGGAACTGTTCTGTTTGTTGTACTCAGACACTTGACTTATCCGTACAAGAACGAAAAAAGATTTGCAGAGGATTAAAACTGGAAATCTCCTAAATAAGCTGAAGTAACTCATAAAGAAACACAACAACAACAACAACAACTGAAAAAAAACCGACAAAAACGCACGTCTTCTCTAAACTCTGTATTTTTCCAATCAAATCTGACCATGATCTGACCAATCCAAATCGCTTAAATCAGAAAGGGGCGTGGCAGGTCCACACAGGATCCGTCTGTTCACTGACAGGAAAGCACAAACACTGTCAGCATGGCGGAGTGTGGCGTAGACAAGAATGCTTCTACAGATGAGCTACAGAGGTAATTCTATACCTGTCAAACTCTGTTTAGTGCAAACAGCATTATAATGAGTTTATTTACAGTATTATATTCGTTGTCAGTATTGTTGTTGTCTTCCTGGTCCGTTCAACTGTCTTCTCTCGTTGTCACGTGACTTAGTGACTCGCCTCATGTATTATGTATTGGACTTTTCAGCGTCGTGCCAGACGATGAGGGTAAAGGAAAATTTAAAAGAGCCGAACAAATCTTGTTTTACAAGTAAGTTTTCTAATCAATCAAGAAGGATTTCGGGAACATAGGTACTCATTCGTTTACTAATTTAATTAATGGGTTGAATAACCAACACAGGAGACAGAAAGCCAGAGCTGAGTCTCAGTTCTGTGCCTTACTGGACACCTTAGTCCTGCAAGAGAGAGCAGCTGCTGTGGAGCTGTGTGAGTCCTTCTCTCAGGTAAACACCTCAGATCTTCAGTGTTCGTCTCTGCATTGCATAGCATGCGAATTACATTCATATAAATCAATTAATCAAACTTCATTTGTTTCAAAATAATGCAAAACAAAACACCGAAGAGTCACTGTCTACATTGAACAGGAACATTTGCTTCTTCAAATCCATGAAATTCCTAATGGATCTCTGAGGTTTACGATTGATGAACTGCAACCCGTCCGAGCTCGCTATAAAGCTACAGATGTCTTGATTGGAGAACCCAGATATGAGCAGTAAGTCTTGAACTTAACAAGACAGTTCTTTACTTTGATATGAATTGAATGCAGAAGTTTTTTTTTTTTTTTAAAGAGTGTGTTCACTTCTAACTCGTAAGTCTAAAATCCTTCCCATCATGAATTTTATCTGTCACAGGTTGAGGATTGAGTGGAAGAGAGCTGACTGTGTTTCTCTGACCTGGGGTTCAGGGCAGTACCATGTCCAGGTTTTTGCTTTCCCCTTCCACTTAGAGATTCTCTATGAGGACGAGGCGATTGTCACATTTAATCCTAAAGGCAGACTCTGCTTTGAGACAATGTGCAATCCAGCCAGGTAACATGGTAAACATGTTGTCTGTGTTTTCACTGTAAAAAGCCATCCTAGCTGGAAATGCAAATTTCTATTATCTACACTAATTCCTCTTTGCATGTTTAACAGGCCATCCACCAGTTCACATCAGGTAAGATGTACACATAATATATATACACATAAAATTCTGCATTATTATTATTATTATTATTATTAATAACAGTATGACTGTTTTGGTCATGTGATCAAACTCTAATTCTCTCATTTCACAGGGTGAAGAAAATCCTTTAGGGCTAAGGAAGGAGACTTTCACACAGTTTCAAGACATCAGCGCAAAATGTGTGTTTGCCTAGTGTTGATTTAGGTTCAAATTTCAATTTGAGACATTATAAAGCCAAACCATATATTATTGTCATTCTTTTTAATATAGGCCACAGTTCAGTGGGTATTGACCTTCGGCTCCATGGTTTCAGCCACGCTTACGGTATTCCTGAGCATGCAGATTCTCTCCAGTTGAAGAACACCAGGTAGAGTCAGGATTTAATGTGTCAGTCCTGCATAAGTTAATTAACAAGTTAATCCCACCGGTCACAATAGTGACCGTAAAAAAATGTTTCATTTCTAAGGCTACAAAAATGTTATTGAATGATCTACCAATGCATCTCCAGCAGATATTGAAATAATAAAATAATAATGAAATAATTAAATAAATTTCAAAAAATTATGATTGATTGTTTCAAAGGGATACTAATGACAGATGATTTGGATAGTTTTGTGTCTGGGAAAAATTTGGGATTAAACAGGTTAAAAGGGGTGTGCATTAATATTTCAAATTGATTAAACTGATAATACAAATTTCTTTGTATCAATAGCTTCCTAAACCATATTAAAACAGCTTCACCAACTTGATCATTTGTTTTACAGTGGCAGTGAGCCGTATCGATTGTACAACCTGGATGTGTTTGCCTATGAGATCAACAGCAGACTGGGGCTTTATGGTTCTGTTCCTCTTCTGTTAGCTCACAGGCCAGACAGGACACTGGGGGTGTTCTGGCTCAACACCTCTGAAACTCTGGTAGATCTGCAGTATGGCTTAAGCTATCAGGAGGTAAAATTCTATCTATTAATACCCAGGGTGGGGAGGGTTCCTTTAAAAAAATTTTCCATTACAGTTACAAATTACTTCATAAAAAATGTCATCAGTAACGTAATCCAAGTGTCACAATATGAAAGTAATGTAATCTGATTATTTTTGGATTACTTCAAGGTCACATAAGTAAATAAAGTCAAGCGAAAGGCAATAAGATCTGAAATACTTTTCTTTAGAGCTTTTTTAGTGCATAAAAACATATTCAAGGTTTGGATTTGTTTTAATAAAATCAATAAACAAATAAAGATCACTGTCCCTGCTGTGGGTAACGTTACGTCACAAAAGATTACATCCATGTTTGAATGTCCATGGAATAAAATAAAATATCAGATGCCACAAGTGTACCTTTACACATTTGAATGGCTATGTAATATGAAGAAATGTGATAACATGAAATTTAAAATGACCTTATATGGGCATTGTTTCAACTCTTGACAGCTGCCATTTGCTGCTATTGTCAAGCAACTGTTTGACATCGTACACAACTGTGCTTCACCTTCGCGTGTTTTGGCCAATAGTTTCTGCAAGCCTTTTATAATCGACCAATACGTGTGTGAGAAGGAGCGAATTACAGAGAGGGGTTAAAGCAATGCAAATATGCACACACAGGATGCAGTATTAGACCATAAGCAAATCATAATGGAACTAAAGCCAAATCCTGGGCACTTTCTCAAATTTAGAAATCCCGGCCAAACGCTTTTTAAGGAAAAAGAGGACGTATGGTCACCCTAACAAAAGCATTTCAGCACATTTCAGAGAAAAAATTGTGTTAATCTCTACCAAATTAACTTTGCTCAAAATTTATTTGCACATGCACCAGGAGGTTGCTCATGTGAGCCACGACTGTCAAGAGAGAACCAGAATTATAATCAAGCAGCTGTCTATATTGTTATGTCAAAAGATTAATTTCTTTGGTTATAAATGGAACAAAAAATTTAATCCTGATAGTATTCCTATTTTTTACAAAATGTACCTGTAATCGGTTCATATTGTTTTTTTGACATAATTGTAATGGATTACAGTTTTTTTGTATCCTGAATATATAATTCTGTTACATGTATACTGTTATTCCCAAGCCTGTTTCTACCCTGGTCTCAAGGGATACTGTAAGCCAGACAATCTTTTGTTTGTATTTTGTAGGGCACCTCTTTTTTATATTTTCTTTCTCTTTTTATAATAATACACTAGGCCAAAATGCAATATGCATTAGGTCCTATTGGAAACCACTATGCAAATATCCAGCCATCTTAACAATCTTATCTTATTTCAGTAACTGATGATCTTGTGATGATGACAGCATAACTAGAGCACAAATGATTCTGACTCAATCAACAGAGTTGTCAGTTATATTGAAGCGAGAAATTTGGAGGTTGCAGAGTGATGATACCAACTGCACTCTACTATATATGGTGTATACTGTATATTTTCAGCAGGGAGAGGATGGCCCACCAGTGAAGAAGAACAGGGAAAATCCTCAAATCGATGTGGGCTGGGTGTCAGAGAATGGACAAATTGATTGTTTCATACTGCTTGGACCTTCACCAACCCAAGTGTTTTCTCAGTATGCGCAACTCACAGGTGTACTGCCTTTGTCAAATATTAGCAAATATGCACTAATAATTCACTACACTAAAGCTCTGACTGATCACAGTTTCTCAAACAAACTGTAGTCTCAAGGCCAAGTTACACAAAAGTGTTTATATGTTTTCTGTCTGACAGAACAGATAAGCCTCCATTTTAACCAATGATTCAATTTCATGATGCATGCAACTTGCATGAATCTCTACTTGCATCCTGCTATATTTTGTACTTGCATGTGTATGTTAAAATCATCATGTAGAACAAGGTTGTGACTGTGTAGTCTGTGGCAGTGTAGTCCGTCTGTTGAGTACAGGTACAAAGTTAAAAAAAAAAAATTCTGCAGATCTACAAAGTACAAAATATCTGCACTATAATAATTTTCAGTATACTGACATGGGTAACCAGGATAAACAGGAACATGCAGTTTGTTCCCTATTTTGCCTCATGTTAAATTGAACTGTTATATTGCCAGCTGTTAACAGTGTTGTAAATATGGGCATTAAACTGTATGTATATGTTTGTTTATTTTTAAATAACTATGAAGCATGCTGGTAGTGCTAATAGAATGTGAATGGTGTGGATTAGACAGCTTGCCACTTACCCGTTGATTGCATACAACAGTAGTAGGCAGTGGAGTTTTCCCTGAAAACTCAAATGGAAGTATAATATATAATTCTCTGGTTGGGGACAATCCCAAACACCGTTCTTAAGTAGTAGGGCTATTCATGTAAATGTCTTTCCTCCACTGTTGACAGGATACCAAGCTTTGCCACCTTTGTTTTCCTTGGGATATCACCAGTGTCGCTGGAGCTATAAGGATGAAGAGGACGTGAAAGCTGTGGATGCTGGCTTCGACCGCCATACCATCCCTTATGATGTAATCTGGCTGGACATAGACCACACTGAAGGGAAACGCTACTTCACCTGGGATTCCAAACTGTTTTCTAACCCAGTGGACATGCAGCTCCATTTGCAGAGAAAGAAAAGGAAGGTGGGCATGCAAAACTCATCGGTTACGTGTATGGATAGCCTATCTTTCTTTTAAAAATACTTGTTTTTAATGCACATATCCAGTGTCACAATAGCTTTCTTCTTTGTGTTATAGATGGTGGTTATCAATGATCCCCATATCAAGGCTGACCCTGAGTGGCCTTTTTTTTGTGCAGCCAGAGATGGCGGCCATTTTGTGAAAGACAGCAATGGTGGTGTTTATCATGGAACATGCTGGCCAGGTATAATAATGTTTTTTATTATATTTCAGCATTTCCCAATTTCTGTTGCAAGACTGGTTGTTTTATTTTGTTGTCTTATCAAACTGTAGTGATAATTTCTACAATTCCAGCACCTTGATAGTCTTTTAATGATCTGACTGGTGTTTTGAAAGTTACAGGTTTGTCACTGTGGTGTATCTTTAGGTGATTCCTGCTACCTGGACTTCAGTAGCTCAAGAACAAGGTCGTGGTATGCCAGACAGTTTTCACTTGACAAGTATAAAGTAAGGATGTACAGAAGAGTTGAAACCTCTCTCTCATCTGTTTTAAAGCTCTGACAAATCACATGCATATTATTTTGTACTATCCTTTCTCTGTACTTTGTCTAATGTGTTTGTGAAATAGGGGTCTACAGAGTCCTTGTTTGTGTGGAATGACATGAACGAGCCCTCTGTCTTTAATGGACCAGAGCAGACAATGCCTAAAGACGTGGTTCATTGCTCAGGCTGGGAACACAGGGAATTGCACAACCTGTATGGTTTTTTCCAGGTTACAGCAGCCATAGAATCCATCCTTATTTTGCACTGGTAAATCTTTACGCAGCACAGGTAATCACAGCAATATTCTCTCCACAGCACATGGCAACTGTTGAGGGTTTGATAACTCGCTCTGGTGGCTTAGAGAGACCATTTGTTCTGTCACGCTCCTTCTTTGCTGGGTCTCAGAGAATGGGTAAGCCAAAATTGGTGGGCCTTTTTCTACTGCACAATGTATCAGAACTTTTGGCATGAGAAACTAAAACTTTGTTGTTTTTTTCTGTTGGACACCGGTCCAGTAGTAAATGATACAAATGTACGGTTTTACATTGACCGCAAGATTGACTCTGGATGGGTGTAGCGGCACTCTGTTGCTGATTGGTTATGCATATCAAGCCTTGTAACTCTATTGGAAAACATTTCTAAGTGTACAATGGAAAAATACAGCAATGTTGTGCTTCTAGTTTTTTTTTTTTTCCCCCCACAGGTGCTGTATGGACAGGGGACAATGTTGCTACCTGGGAGTATTTGAAGGTCTCAATCCCTATGCTGTTGTCATTGAGTGTCACTGGAATACAGTTTTGTGGGGGTCTGTTTACCTTCTTTAGTGGCTGCTAAGAGAGGCACAAACTTATATTTAACAGTATACATTGTCAAGATTTAAAAATGTATCATAATGTCTGTAATCTGTGTGTTTGTAGCTGATGTAGGAGGCTTTGTGCAGAATCCAGACCCTGAGTTGTTGGTGCGCTGGTACCAGGCGGGGGCGCTGCAGCCTTTCTATAGAGGCCACTCAGACAGACAGACCAAGCGGCGTGAGCCCTGGCTGTTTGGGAGCACAGTCACTTCAGCAGTGCGATCAGCAATCCAGCAGAGATACTGCCTCCTGCCTTACTGGTACACTCTCTTTCACCTAGCCCATACCTCAGCATTGCCCCCAATGAGGTACGCAATTTTCAACCTTTTTTTACTTTATTGCCATTCATCTTGTCTAACTGCTTTATCCTACTCAGGGTCACAGTAGATCTGGAACTGCTGGGAATACATCCTGGACTGATTAACTAATTACTACATACATTTAAATGAACATACTCCAAAGCAACCATTTCAGTACATTCATTCAAAATGTTCAAAATAATAATCATAATACATAAGAGTTGAACTTATTTTAACTTAAAATAATTGTGAGTCTAACAGCAGAAGGCTAAGTGCAGTTACAAAATCAGAATATTGTACATAAAATCCTTTCAAACGTTTTTGACAAATGGGACATAAAAAAAAATAAAAAACAGACTTTGTTAGGTGTTAGATATCAAACACAAGAGTAATTAACACCGTAGAAACCTTCCTGGAGAAACTGTCTTGGTGCTAGTGTGGCTGTGGGCTGATTTGGTGATGGACTGGTCTTTTCCACTGTAGATTAGTTGTCAACAACCAGTGAAGACCTTTTTTTTTGTTTATCTCAGACCTCTGTGGGTGGAGTTCCCAAAGGAGACAGAAACCTTCACTGTGGAAAACCAGTACATGATTGGTAATTATGACTAATCCACATTTACAAATAAAAGTACCCTATATCCCTATATAAAACATTATTGTACAGAACAATGTATAATGTGTAGGCAATATTGCGGTGTATGATTTCAGGCAGTGCACTCCTGGCCTGTCCTGTGACTGACCCAGGAGTCACAGCAGTCAAGATTTTACTGCCTGGATCAGATGCGGTCGGTCTAATGTTCTGCAAGCTCCTCAACGTCATTATCAGTGCAATGTGTATACGTATTGCATCTAAGTAGCGATATGTGTGGTTTTGTGTGGTAGCTGTGGTATGATGTCAACAACTGTGAGGTGCACAGAGGAGGAAAGACTATGACACTTCCTGTGACTCTGGAGACGGTGAGTCAATGCTCCATTACAGTACACACACTATCAAAACCGCACTCAGGGTACAGTAAACACCTTGTTCAGGAAACCCACCCTGCCTATATGATTTGTGTTTGCTGTGTCTATTTTCCAGGTGCCTGTGCTGCAGCGTGGAGGAACAGTTGTGACCAGGAGAACAGGCTGTGGTTCCTGCACTGCTGATCTCCAGCAATATCCCTTCACTCTTTCTGTAGCTCCAGACTTGGAGGTGATCATCCTTCTTAGCAATATCTTGATATAGGTTAAAAGGGGCAGTGGTAGCTCAGTGGTTAAGATGTTGGACTACTGTTTGGAAGGGCTTAGCAAGGACAATAATTCACGACGGGTCATTCTCTCTCTCTCTCTCACTCTCACTCTCTCACTCTCACTCACCTCTTTACAGTCTGTGAAAAAGTGGAAATGTACCGGTAGTTTGAAAAATATTTATTTATTTATTCATTCATTTTATTTTTCCCCAATTTGCTCATCGGCCAGTTCCCACCCACCAGCTCTCTCCATCACATGACCACTGTTAAGAGTAATGGGCAAAGACTGACCAAGCAATTTTTTTTGTCACATTCAGAATGGGAGATACCAACTTGTTACTGATATTGTGTTGATATTTTGTACCATTAATATTAATATGCACTATCGACCGTTTTTGTTGTTTTGTTCGAACTTGTGATTATAAACTTTTGTACAACCTAACACACTAATGTCTTGTTATGAAGAAAGTTTCTTAATTTTATTTTGTCCTAAGGCTATGGAAACATTTATTCTACTGTATAAATGTTAAAAATGTTTAAGATTATAATTTATGCTTTCCTTCAGTGTTGATGAGTACCTGCATTACAGGGCAATGCTGAAGGTCTGCTGTATGAGGATGATGGACACTCGTTCAGCTATAGGGACAAAAAGCAGTTCTGCCTGCGTAAATTCTCTCTGCAAGCTGGTAGACTCATTAGCAGGTAGTGTGTGTGTGTGTGTGTGTGTGTATGTTTGTGCGCGCGCGTATGCGTGTGCGTATATACACTGTTCAGGCCACTAAAGTAATCAGTGTTGATTACAGCAGTTCTTATGTACCTGTTGTATATATGTAATATGCAGATGTGCAGATGAAGAAGCGCTCTTCATCTCTGGTGGCAAACTGGAGTCAGTGGTGATTCTGGGTCAGAAGAGTGTGAAGAGGAAACCTACTCTAAAATCACGTGAGACATATTTACATCACTGTGCTTATTATAAGTTCAAGGTGTCCCACAAGTCTCCATATATAGGGGACTATGTATACCAGCACCACGTTGGTTGTGTCTTCATCAGTGGATGCTGGTGGATGTCCACCTCTAGGTTGGTTCGCAACACTTCCAGTCTTTTTGAAATTGTTAATAAGTTTGGCAGCAGTTTTATGTGTGTTGTTGCCATGTTTTCTGTTAAAGTCCATCACAACCTTGCAACAGCTTCCCGATCCAGCCATGAGAATACTTTTTAATCCTTTTTTTATATATATACTTTTTTTCTTTTTGTCAAATGCATTTCTTAAAGGCTATCTTGAAAAATATATATATAATCTAAACTAAGTATAAAAATATTTTTGGAAGAAAAATTTGCTAAAAAGTGTTTATTTGTATTTACCGTACGGAGACTTTTGGGACACTGAACAGTCTATTTGTTTTTACGGTAGCAATCACTTTGATTATATTGTTCTATAATACTTATTTGGAAATATTAATTCATTCTGACATGGAAGAAAGCCTTCAGTAAAGCAGGTAGCAGTATTACCTTTTTCATTCTGTATTAATCCAGTTCCTTTCTTAATCCAGCTGCAGGGAAGAACACAGTCTCATTTCACTTTGAACCAAAGCAAGCTGTATTGACGCTAACTGGTTTGGACCTGGAGATACACACAGATTGGGAAATCAGAATATAATTACATATTAGTAGATAGTTTATTAATAATTAGCAGGAAAACAATTCAGGGCCTTCTCTGTGCGTGTTCAGTTTTTCTATAAATGAAAATTGGTTTTTATTGTTTTTATGGCAATAATAAATGTTTTATTTTCAAAGCCACTTTGATGTGTTTGTGTTTAAGTTGTGTGTTTGACTGAAAAAAGCAAATAATTGTGCGATCAATGAAATTTCTGAACGGAACTCAAAAGGGAATATGAAAATTGAAGCATTGTAATCTATCGGATTTATTTACTTCCTGTTTTGTGTTAATATCTGGCCATAAAGCCCTGCATTACATGGCCATGATTTATGAAAAAATGCTAACTTTGTAATGTTTTGTTACATAAAGTCATGAAAAGTGACCTTTTTATGTGTACTTACAAAGTCTGTTACTGGTTTTTTGTGGTAGGTGGTGCAAACACACAAACACAGACGCACATACAGTGGTGTGAAAAATTGTTTGCCCCCTTCCTCATTTCCTGTTCCTTTGCATGTTTGTCACACTTAAGTGTTTCGGAACATCAAACCAATTTAAACAATAGTCAAGGACAACACAAGTAAACACAAAATGCAATTTGTAAATGAAGGTGTTTATTATTAAAGGTGAAAAAAAAATCCAAACCATCATGGCCCTGTGTGAAAAAGTGATTGCCCCCCTAAACCTAATAACTGGTTGGGCCACCCTTAGCAGCAACAACTGCAACCAAGCGTTTGCGATAACGTGCAATGA